>PVIR01028912.1:0-21659 GCA_004026965.1 Petromus typicus | reverse complement strand
AGGGAATCTCAAGGCTAAAGAACATACTAAGGAAAGATGAAAACAGTTAATTCAAAGAAAAATTCAACAATCCCTTCTGTTAGGCCAAAGATGTAGCTCAGTGTTGCTGACCTTGCCTTACAAGAGCAAGGTCCTGAGTTCCATCCCTACTACCACAAAAACAAACAAACAAAACAACAACAACAACAACAACAAAAAAAAACCCTAATTCATTCATAAATCTCAAAGATGATCTAACTAGGTAAGAGATGTTTCATGAACTTTCAAAACTCCACAAAGAGCTAAATAAGATATAGAATTACCATAGAGATGAAAGTTTTATTAACAGTTACACATAAATGGCTAAATAAAAAGGACTGGAAGGAACTGATACATATGGAAAACATATATAAAGGAGACTCAATAGTTTACTTGAAATTTTAAATAGTTAGCTAAAATGGAAGAGAAAGATTTCAGATACAATTGCTGAATCTTTTGAAATAAGACATATGCATAGACTGAAAGGGTATACCATATTTTAGGAAATGAATATTGAAATGATCAATATTGAGATAATCTAATAAAATTATGAGACTTCAAATTTAAAGAAAAATTTCTTCAAGAAAGAAGAAAACTTACTTCTTAAAAGGAAAAAAAGGGGGCCGGGGAGTTAGCTCAGTGGTTCCGGCGCGTCTTACAAACGCATGGACCCGGGTTTGTTCCCCAGTAAGCACATACAATACTGGGTATGGAGACTCACACTCAGCAGTAACCAGTACCACACACCACAGTGCCGGGCGTGGTGGCTCATGCCTGTAATCCCAGCACTCGGGAGGCAGAGGCAGGAGGATTGCTGTGATGTGAGTTGGAGGCTGAGCTCAGGGCCAGCCTGAACCACAAAAAGCGAGAGCCTGTCTCAAAAAACCTAAAAAAAAACCTAAAAAAAAGGAAAAAAAGGTCAGGCTCAAATAACTCCTCAACATTTAATGCTATTATACTAGCTCATAAATAAAGAAATATTGATCTAAGAACTTTATACTCAGCCAAACTACTGTTAAAGTTTAAATAGGAATTATTTCCATTTCATGAATAAAATCTATTATTTTATGAAAAAAGGAAACATTACTGTAGTAACCTAGTGGACTATAAACTCCATGAAAATTCACATACATATTTGTTTTTTGTGTTTTATATTTCTCCCACCAGAGCACACCAGACCAAAAAAAAAAAAAATATTGATACATTAATTTTTATACGCAGCCAAAGTATTGTTAAGGTTTAAAGGCAAAAGAAAAACAAAATAAAAAACTTAAGGAGAAAAAACAATTCAGGGAACAAAGTTTCCATGAGCCCTTCTTGCAGAGACTTTCAAAAGGAAATTTTAGCTAAACGAGAAATGAATGGAGAAAGTATGGTCAAAAGAATGCCAGCGAGCATTTATTCCATTTTACGTCACGTTTAATGTTAAATCAATTACTGGATTGTTCCAGAATAAAATATACTTACTAAATCCTAAAGATGTAGAAATAAAAGTACTAAAAGCTGTCAGAGGAGTGGGAACAAAAAGGGAAGAAAATGTATAAACACAGCAATTTTTTGGTCTTTTATATCCCAAACTGACATAATAATTTAAAGCTGATAATTCAAGTTACAGAGGTTTGGGGCAAAATGTAATATGAAAAAGGGTACAACTTGCATCATTTCATGTCCAGTGTAAAATATTAGGAAAGTTTTATGAATATTTTCTGCTCACTTATTCTCAAGATAAAAAACGTACAGAATTTCTTAAAAGCTAGGAAAATGTATTTGTATAAAAGTACTTTGGAACAAAAGTTTTTTTGGAAAGGAAAAGTTTGGCACTATATTTTAACTTAAGAATAGATGTTAATTGCTTTTATTCTAATTCATTACTCACCAGTATAAATAGAGGCTTCTCTAGCAGCCACAGGCATATTAGAGGTATTGGCTACCAAAGCTGTCCTCTTCATAATTGATTCTACCTTACCATCAACTTCCATAGTGAGCTAGAGGTAAAGAAATCCATTAGTGATCCTCCAATTTCTAAATTTAACATTTAGTTCCCTTTTTTTTTACAACTTGTCCATACTTAATCCTCTAATCTGTATTCCCTAAGTGATACTCTCTATCACTTTCTCTCTCCTACCTGCTCTGTAGCAGATACAGAGTAGAAAGTAAATACAATTTCCATTTCACAAATAAAATCCATTATTTTATAGAAGAAGAAATGTTACTACAGTAACCTAGTAGTTTACAAGGCCTAAGCAAAGTTCATGTATATAAATGTTTTCTCTCTTATTTTTCTCCCAGTACTAAATAAAAATCATAAAACTAGATAAGCTTTCAAGTGTTTGAGAAAGTCAGATTATTTTCCTTAACTATAAATTTAATCACAAAAATTATTTAAATTCTTTTTATATTTTGTTTTTTATTGAGACAGGGTCTCACTTTGTAGTTCAGGCTGGCCCTCAGCTCAGCCTCAAACTCACATCACAGCAATCCTCCTGCCTCTGCCTCCCGAGTGCAGGGATTACAGGCGTGAGCCACCACGCCCGGCACTGTGGTATGTGGTGCTGGTTGCTGTTGGGTGTGAGTCTCCACACTCATTATTGTATATGGTTACCAGGGAACTGAACCCAGGCCCCTGAGCTTGCAAGACAGGCGCCAGAACCACTGAGCTAACTCTCCGGCCTTTTAAATTCTTTAAAAGGTCCTTTACAAATGACAGCATTGCTCAGACCCAACAAAAAGTCGCCAGTGAAAACTGATATGTGGTATTTTCTCTAGAATGTTATTTGAAACTTTCCTCAGACCTCTGGGAAGTCCCGGAGAACTTCAGACATCTCATTTCCTCTTTCACCACATCCTACGTAGATGATCACATCACTGTTGGAATACTTGGACAGAGACTGTGATATTACTGTCTTTCCACAGCCAAATGCCCCAGGGATAGCAGTCGTCCCTCCTTGTACACACCTGAGCAAACAATAAAAAAAAAAAAGAGTAGGGATTACTCTACTTGCTAATAAATACTATTAAATGAAGTAGGTAAGTAATAAAAAAATACAATTAAGGAAAGAATGTACTCTATGCACACACATAAAAGATATATAAAGATGTAACTGCTTTACTTTGTACCTATAATATCATACATTCTTATTGCCTTTATTATCTCTAAAGTTGAAAGGTTAAGATACTTTCTATAAGACACCAGCAAGAGAGATATAAAACTAAGATAAAGTAATACTAATGATATTCTAAAAGCTTATGAGTATTTTTTCCTAAAAAGACAACAGAGGAAGTAAAACTAAAACTACAAAAACTAAAACTACTGAAAATTTCCTACTGAGGCAAAAAATAAGACCTAGAAAATGTATAGTTTATTACAAATTACAAAAGTTTTGTTAAGGTATTGAGCTTTTATCTCTTTTCATTCAGCAGTGTTTACCAAGTACTTTCTAGGTACTGAAAACTGCTTACAGATGCCGTTGGACAGGCTACAAGCAGTAGGAGAGTGCTGCTTCTATGCTTACTGAGCTCAGGTTCTAATGGGGTAAACTAGTGACTCGACTGGTGACTCTGGCAACATTTAGCAACCACTTTCAAATTTTTCCTTCAAAGTAGCAGTGGAGGGCTGGGGATTTAGCTCAGTAGTTCTGCTGCCTGCCTTCCAAGTGCAAGGTCCTGAGTTTGATCCCTGAAAACCACATACAACAATGCTAGACATGATGACTCGTGTCCATCAACAATAGTACCACATACCACAATGCTGGGTAGGGGACCACGCCTATAATCCCAAAGGCAGGAGGATTGCTCTGAGTTCAAGGCTCGCCTGGGCTGGGGTACATAGTGAGCTCAGGGCCAGCCTGAACTGTAAAGTGAGACCCTGTCTCAAAACAAAAGAAGAAAAAAAAAAAAGGTGGCAGTGGAGAGTCAAATACTCCAGGGGAGGTATTTTTCTGATCTACATGTGTGTGCGTACACATTTCTTTTTTTTTTTTTTTTTTTTGAGACAGGGTCTCGCTTTGTGGTTCAGGCTGGCCCTGAGCTCAGCCTCAAACTCACATTACAATCCTCCTGCCTCTGCCTCCCGAGTGCTGGGATGACAGGCGTGAGCCACCAAACCCGGCACTGTGGTATGTGGTACTGGTTGCTGCTGGGTGTGGGTGTGGGTCTCCACACCCAGTATTGTTACGTGGTTACCGGGGAATCAAACCCGGGCCCTTGCGCTTGCAAGACAGGCGCCGGAACCACTGAGCTAACTCCCCGGCCCCGCGTACACATTTCTAAGAGTAATGTCTTTGCAATATTTTGTTTTATTATAAAAATTCCAAGAAACATTGGCTTTTTAGTTATAGTAACAGATTTTTTTCAATAGAAAACTATGCTTTAAAAGCTTTTCTCCTATTGATTACCCCGAGCTTGAGGCGAGCCTGAACTACATAGTTAGACTGTCTTGAAAATCAAACAAACAAACAAGGCAAAAATAATTGTTTTTCTCCTCCAAACTTTTCAATACATTTGATAAACTAAGCAAGCATGTCTCATTTCTCCTACGGTTCTGCCAAGTCATTTTAGCCTAAGGTAAGACGGGGCTGGGTGTGCCCTGCTTTGGGAATTCAGCAACTAGTGTGAAAAGGGCTGCCACAGACAGCTGTGGAAGCAAATCAGGAAAGTGTGTACTGTCTGATGTAGATTCGAGTGAGGTCAGTAAATTCTTGTTGAAAGCAGACAGACCTAAAAGGAAACACAAATACAGAAATAACAATCCGAGCAGAGGGAAGAGCATGCACAAAGGTCCATCGGCAGGATACACCACTACTTAAGAAATTAAAAAGGTTTTTTTATGCCTGGAAGGAGGCACTTACGGAATTTCTTGGACAGTCATGGCTGAGACAATGTAGAAAATTGGCAATAACGAGATCATGGATGGCTTTAAAGAAATTAACGTGTGTGTGTGAAAAGGGTTTTAAGTAAAACAGTACAGAATTAGATATATGCTCTACTATGTTGTACAAACACCTAGAAAGATTGAAGAGGGGAAAGCGAGTTAAATGTGATCATTACAGGAATTACAGTGAGTCCTAATTAGGGCCAGAGTAGAATTAGGTATGTAAAAATCAGATCAATCTTTTGGAGATGTCAGCGATTTTAAATAAGGGATCCATCAGATGGATGATAATAATGGCATTTGTGGAGACAGGCAACAAACAAAAGGAGAAAGAAGGACATAGTAATTAAGTTGATTTTACCTTTGAATTTTGAGGCACCTGTAGGATATTCATAAGTGGTAAAGGAAAATTCAAAGTGGTGAGTGAGTTTGGAGCTCAGGAGAGATCTGAGACAAAGATACAGATGGGAGTCAACACACATAGATACCTATTTAGGTCAAAGCAGTAAGCCATGAAACCAGTCAAAGAAAGGTAAAACAGAACGGTAGCAGAGAGGCCTTTGAAGCAGGAAAAACCCAAGAAACACCACAACTTAAGGGAAAAGTTTACAGTGGAGAATAAGAACTTGCAGCAGAAGATACTAGAAGAAACAAATATGGTGCTTCAAAGGAGTGGAAGACAATATTCAAAGCTGCAGGGATTAAAAAGATACTGAAGTATATGTCCTGAACTGACTGAGTAGGGTAGTGACTGATGATGTCAGTGAGAGTAGTAGTTCAAAAGTGTGGTAAAGCCACAGGCAGAGTACAGTGAATTACTGTAGAAGAAGCAGACATAGTAACATACTTATTGTTTCAAGAGGTTTGGCCATAAAGATACAGAAAAAAGTAGCAAAAGATGAGAAAGGATGGCAGGAAGAATTTTTGCATAAGTAGAAGGGGAAGATAATATAGGCAGAAGTCCTTGAAGAGACATAAAATGGGAAAAGCTCCAGAAACAAAAAGAAAGATGAATAGCAATGTGTATTAAAAAATAATTCTGCAGGAAATTGAAGGAATTCTAAATCTCTACGTTTCTAATTTCTCTGTGAAAGACATAGCGTGATCACTCATAGAAAAAGGGAAAGAAGAAAGGACGGAGTTGAAGACCTTAGGCAAGTGAAGCAATCTGAACCAGCTACTCAGGAAAACAGAATCCGAACTAGGCAAATGTGGAAGGATTAACTCACATAGTATTGAGGTTAAGAGAGCAATTTGTAGGGATTGCTGGATTTTCTGAGGTGTGTGTGTACAGTGAAAGAGAAGGAAATAGCTGGAGTGACTTATATTTGGAATTCTGCCAGATGGGTGTGACAGAATGCAGAAAAACAAGTAGGACTCTACTACAGGTAAGTCGTAAGAATAAGGCGGCTGTGGAGTCTAAGTTGAACAGTGAAAGATACGCTAACAGTAGGTACTGCTTGAGAAAAATGTAGATGGATGGGGGTCTTAATAAGACAGTAAAATCAAGAACTCAGAGAGCAGCTTCAAAGGGGAGAGACCACATAGAGTACACAGGAGGGCTGGATGTGACGAGGTGCAGCACTGGCTGAGCATGTGCAAAGCTCAGGAAAGGGCATGTTTTGGTGGTCGGGGGTTGAAGGAGGTCCTGCCTCACACCTTCAGTCTTTTCTGTGAATTAAATGATGGAGTCATTTGTTGAAAACACAAAAGCACACGGTGAGGCCTGAGATTTAAAGAAAAACAGGAT
Organism: Petromus typicus; assembly: GCA_004026965.1. NCBI lineage: Eukaryota > Metazoa > Chordata > Mammalia > Rodentia > Petromuridae > Petromus > Petromus typicus. The sequence continues at coordinate 15,021 of PVIR01028912.1, read as the reverse complement.
TTTAAGCAGTCTAGGAAAATGGAAAAGAGCAGACTATAAATTAAGAAAGATTTCTAGCACCATGCAAAACCCACTTGATTTTAGAAATCAATTTACAGTAACTGCATGCAGTTATTCTTGGGTAGCTTAAGATAATTACATTATTCTAGCATAGATATTCTTCTGGAAACTAACTTTTCAAGGACATTTTAGAAATAATGTTTTCTGTTTTCCTCTGTGGAAAAAAAAAATCTTCTCCAATGGTTTGGCTGTAAAACAAATACTAGCAATGGATAACTATATTTAATTCACCAGTATACTCTAAATAAAACTGTGGGAGGCATCACAGACGTACGGAAAAAGGGCATCCAAGACTCGCTGGCCAGTCAGCAGAGGGTGATTGGCCGGCAGCTTCTCGGTGACAGGCCGGACTTGACGAACAGGCCACACTTGGACCATGTTGAACTTCTCCTTTACACCTTCAAACTCAAGCTCCAGGACTACATCCTATAAAAAGACAGGATTATGAGTTGGGTCAAATTTGTTTTTTCCTCTAAAATTTAAGGAGCTCCAGATCCTTCTTAGGGATAGAAAGGTGATATACAGGTAAGAAAAAGGACATTTACACTTTTTCTTTTTGTGATAAGGTCTCCCTTTTATAGTTCAGGCTGGCCCTGAGCTCAGCCTTGAACTCACAGCAATTCTCCTGCCTCTGCCTCCCAAGTGCTGGGGTTACAGGCGTGAGCCATCATGCTTGGCACTGTGGTATGTGGTTCTGATTGCTGGTGGGCCTGAGTCTTTATGCCCAGGACTGTTGTATGTGATTACCAGGGATTGAACCTGGGTCCTTGTACTTGCAAGGCAGGCACTGGAACCACTAAGCTAAATTCCTGGCCCCATTTACACTTTTTATTGTGAACATTTATATATAGTCTCACTTTTTTTTTAAATCAAGTAAGTTTTAATGATTTAAAAAAAGTGTAGTAGAGTCTTTCAGAAAGGAGTATAGCAAGCAATAGAGCAATGATTAATTACACCATGTATAAATAATGCCTTAAAGGATGCAGCAAGACGCTCCTGGGACTAGGGAGAAGTGAAAGTTTCAAATTTACTTTCCATTCTGTTTTACTGACTTTACTATACTGATCTTATACTGTTTTAATGAAAAATACCTGCTAAGGACTCTAAATATTTAAAATAGTTAAAAGTATTTAAATATCCAAATTAAACATTTATAGAAGCAAATGGCCTTTCAGTTTCTCACGGTACTGGCTTGGGCCCAACGGCCTATACCTACCTCCGTCACAAAATACAGCACAGCTCGCACTGTAACATTGCTTTGATGAATATGTGGAACTGAAGTCTTTCTTTCAGGGCCAAATATTTTCTTTTCTTTTTAAACTGACTTTATTGGTACATTTAATAATTATGATTACATTTAATTTTAGGAATTTTTACCAGTCTCTGACATATCTTGATTCTCATTTTTTCCTATTCCCCTGCCCTCACTACAATCTCTGCTCCCTAAATACATAAGCTTTGTTTCCTTTTCCTTTTACTATCAAATTCTTCTTTCCCTTCTTTATTTTTCCCTACCTCCCCTTTCCCTTTTGCATATTTTCTTCCTAGTTTACATTACCTATCCTCCATTTTGGCATTTAAGAGAAACTGAAAGCCCTCAGAACTGTGAAGGAAATTTCAGAGTAATGAGAGACTAGTATGACCAACTCATATTTTGTACACAACTCTCATTAAGGATCAAGTACCAATATGTTAGAAATTTCCTGCTGCCCTTAGATAACTGAAAACTTACAGAGTTATGTGGATCATTGGAAAAATAAAAACCCCACTATACATTGTGGTGGGCAGTTTTTTTAAAAAAGCTATTTCTTAGTGACATAAAAGATACTGGCACATTGTATAATCAATGTCAGTTTAAATGAAATATGATATAAAGAAATTTCTAATCACTATATCTGGTACATAGTATCTATTTTCTAGATGTTAGTTATATAACAGTATAATCTAGGAAAAAATGTTACAAAGTTCTATGTGTACACATCTCATTGTGAAAAAGTTCCCAAATGTCTAGAGGAAATATACAAAAAGGTAAATGATATTAAGTTAGATGGATCATTTAATGGATTTTTTTCAATGTTTTCAAATCAGTATAAAAGAGTCATTTTTTATAATTAAAAATTTTTTAATCAAAAATGTTTGATGAGGGGCCAGGGATTTGGCTCAGTGGTTCCAGCACCTGTCTTGCAAGCGCAAGGACCCAGGTTGGATCCCCGATAGCCACATACAATACTGGGCATGGAGACTCACGCCCAGCAGCAACCAATACCATATACCACAGTGCCGGGCGTGGTGGCTCACGCCTGTAATCCCAGCACTCGGGAGGCAGAGGCAGGAGGATTGCTGTGATGTGAGTTTGAGGCTGAGCTCAGGGCCAGCCTGAACCACAAAGTAAGATCCTGTCTCAAAAAACCAAAAAAAAAAAAAAAACAAAAAAAACAATGTTTTGATGAGAATGGGAAAAAATGAACAGTTTAAGAAATATATAAATAAATGTAAACTCTTAAAAAAAAAGCAAATGGGTAATGAGTAGTATGGTAACATCTGTGAACACTAATTTCAAAGTTCAAGGCCCTACAGAAATCTGTAATTTTACTGACATGTGAATTTGAATTGTCTGCTTCCAGGTGGTTCCTTCACTTGGAATGACTGAGTTTGTAAGTTAATGAGTCTAGACAATTGCTCAAAATAATCAACCTTCACACAAACTCTTTTCTATATGTTGTAGAGCACAGACTTCTGTGAAAAGATTTAAAAATGATCTCTTGTCATATTTTATTGGGAGGAAATAATGTCTCCTTAAACCCATAAAAGCTAATATGAGTCAATTTTATATTAGGTATAAGGCAGGGATATGTTATACTTCTTAATTTATATTTTCAGGTCCAACTTAAAACAAAAATATTCTTACAAAATAATATAAGACTGGGGATGTAGCTCAGTTGTACAGCACTTCCCTGGCACATGCAAGATTCTGGGGCCAATCCTCCAAAAACAGAGACACATAAAAATTACTTAATACTTACATATTAAATGTTTTATTTAGGGCACTGAAACAAAGCAACTATCATATATAAATAGGGCCATTCTGTGAGACAATTTAAAAGATACTTACAGAGGCATCATAATTTCCAGGTGGAGCAATGTAAGTTACTGTCCCTCTGTTTCGTGGAGGTAACATGATTTTGTGTTTGATGAGTGAATTCTCATTCACAATTCCATAAATATCTCCACCAGTGATATGACTGCCAACCTAGAGATCAAATGCATTTACTATTTAATGTTCAAATCAACCCCAAGTAGCTCCACTCCTGTTGCTATTATTTAAATCATTTGTTTCAATAATTAGTACAATACATTGGTTCCACAATTTTACAGATACATTTAAGGAAAAACTTAAACTATGTTTTTAAAGCCTACTTTTATTTGGGTTAAAAGTACTAAATGGTTCATCAAATATTCATGTCACCTTCTTTTGCCAAGGTTAGAAATTCTTGATCACACAGACATACCCGTAAGTTTTTGCATGGTGTAAAATCCCATTTGATATCTCTGCTAAGGGCAGACACATTTACTCCTCTTGGTATGTAGATACTTTGGGTTTGATTGCTGATATCCGACAAAGGCCTTTGAATACCATCAAAAATGGCTCCCATAATGCCAGGACCAAGCTCTACCGAGAGGGGTTTACCAGTGCGGAGCACAGGGTCGCCAACAGACACACCAGCTAGAAAGTGGTTGAGGAAAACTCACACGGAAGATTGAAAGATTTTTAAGAATAGGGTATATCACAGTTAAAAAGGGAAATAACCTAAAATATAGGTTCCTAAACCTTCTTGCCTTATTACTTAGTGTTTCAGTAATATTTTCAGTGCCTAGGACAAATAATACATCTAATAATTCCAATTACTAAATAATTTTGTCCACACAACTTAGTGAGTATACACACGCTAACAACTAAGAAGCAATGAAAGAACACACATAAAATGAAAGGTAAAAGAATATTAATTTTAGGCTCAAGCACACTTCTTTTGAGTAAGACTGTAAATGCTCATTGGGGAATGCATAAATTTTCAAACCTTACATTTAGACTGGACATTTCTTCCGCATTTTCACTTATTTACATTTTAGCTTAGCAACCATCCAAAGTCAGCTTTGCAAACATGACATCACTGATAAAAATGTGAAACTGTTTATTAACTCAAGTAACTACTATCCAACAAGATGTCTAATATTTCTGGTTAACCTCAAAAATTTAAAATACCCTTGGTACCATGTAAACTCGCTGCAGAAGTCCAGGGTGCCTGTGTAGTTTGGAAACCACCAGACTAAAAACAGAAGCAAAAACCTCTTATTAATTCATCATTTCACACGTACTACTGAAGAACAGCAGTGTTCCAAATAAGACAGCAGTGCCTGGACAAAAACTTGTACAACATCAAGAACTAAGGCGAGAGCAACCCCACCACTCTGGGATACTGAGGCAGGAGGATCCAACTGGGAATCTAACCTGGCAAATTAGTGACACTTTGTCTCAAAATAAAACATTTTTAGAAAGGCATGGGTCACAGCTCAGCAAGGAGGTGCTGGGCTGATTTCCTAGTGACACAAGAAAATCTAAGAAAAAGATCTTTGAAAAGGAAAAGAATAAAATCTGCAAATAAGCATAGGAAATCTACCTTGCTTTCTAGTATTTGTTATTAAGAGTAAAACTCAGTACAACTTTTACAGAAAGCATTTTAACATTACCTAACAAAATTAAAAATGGATGAACTTTGACTTAGGCATCTAACTTCTGAAAATTTACACTAGAGTTACACTATAGCACTGTTGCTGACACAAAAAAGAAGAAAAAGTAATGAAGTCAAAATTTCTACCATTAACAGATTAATTATGGAAAATCCTATGACAGAATTCTATGTAGCCATAAGAAGAAAAAAGGAACAAGGGCATCACTTGCTCTAGTATGATTTCCAAAACATGTACTTTCATTCCCAATATCTGATTATATTTTTTTAAACAAAGTTGAAAAAATTTTCAGTAAATTTTTTTATCTCTATCTTCTACCATTAACATTTTATCACATTTTCACATTATTCACCCATTTCTGTAATATATAAAAATATATATGCATCTGAAAATAACATATGCTAGTTGAGGTGGGTATAGAGGCCAAATTATGTTTAAAAGTGGATTAAAGGCCTGGGAATTTAGTTCAGTGGTCCTAGCGTCTGCCTGGCAAGCCCAAGGCCCTGAGTTCGATCCCTGGTACCACATACCACAATGCCAGGTGTGGTGACTCATGCCTGTAATCCCAGCATTTGGGAGGCAGAAGCAGAAAGATTGTTATGAATTTGAGGCTAGCTTTGGCCACATAGTGAGTTCAGGGCCAGCCTGAACTACAAAGTGAGACCTTGTCTCCAAAAACTAAAAAAATAAAAAAAGTGAATTAAAAAATTTTTTTTTAGAGTACTAGGGATTGAGCCTAGTGTCTTCTCACTAAGCCATATCCCTGGCCCTTTTTTACTTTAAGACAAGGTCTTGCTAAATTTCTCACAAATTTCTCTAAATTTCTTAGGCTGGGCTCTTAACCTGAAACTCTTCTGCCTCAGCCTCTCAGAGTGCTGGGATTAGAGGAGAGCTGCACCAGGCCCAGTGGAAAAGCCAATAACCAAACAGTAAGGATGTCCTTATGCTAAAGCTGTAATATGGCATTTAGTGTTATTCACTAGAGAGTGCAGACTGATTAAAGACATTACTTTAAATAGAAATGACTGGAGAATTTTAGTAATATAAATCAGTATTATTATTCCATTTATGATTATTAATATTACAATATGTCCAATTAAAAAATTTCCAACTAGACCTTTTGAAATTTGTGTACTCAAACATTAAAGATACTGAAAGTTCAGAATGCATACTAACTTCTTAACATAGGAACACTGATCCCTAAGATACTTTCTCCTTTCTTCAGTTACTCCAGGATAAATCAGGTCTTTTCATGTGAACACATCTATATTTCATGCTTCTAGTATCACTGGTTATTGCTATTTTTATCTTTGGCTTAAACCCTTAAATTCTAACACACAGAAGGCGGCAGGAAATTGAACCAGAAGGATACAGGTTTCTTCATACACCTGAATAGTGGCCATATCACCTTCCAACCGAATAATCTCTCCAACCAACTCACTGTGGCCCACTCTCACCAGCTCATACATGGCTGCCCCTGCCATGTCACAGGCTGTAACCACTTAAAAGAACAAAAGACTGCTTTAATGATCAGATACTCAAGTGCTCTGTCGACAGTTATGGATACTTTAAAATTCCAATAAATCCAGTAACATGCTTCCTTTCATTCCGAAGAACTTGTAAACACAAAGAGCAATAGTTGGTATCACTAAGAAAGACTCTGAAGACAACTGCTGAAGTTCAAAACACACTGATATTAACTGAATACCTATTTTCTGTAAGGCACTACATATTAAACTCTTACCTCAAATTTAACAAAAAATTAAGATATAGGTAAAATATGGAGCACTAATACATCTACATAATATATATAATATATAGGATAGTACAGAGTAGCACCTCAATGAGCTCTTAAGATGGAGATCATATAGCAACTATGAATTTTTTTAAGTGCAAACAGCATTAATGCAGGTGAATAAAAATCTGTGTATTTCTACCAAATGCATCATGAAAAGAGAATTATAGTTAAGGGTCTTTACTCTTGAGTTGCTTATGTATTACTTACCAGGTCCTGAGACTCCATGCACATAACCAAATGTACTTTCTTTCTCTTCATCAAGTATTTTGGGTAATTTGGAGAAATCCATCATGTTAATTTAATCTGTGGTTTAAAAAAAATAAAGAAAAAAGAGTTTAAAATAAGATATATAATTATAAATTCTAAAACTTTAAAAAATTAAATTATTCTAAAACAAACGAATCAATAGTAAGTACCCAACTTTCATCTTTGGTTTACTGTTTAGTTACTACATCTTTTCAAAGTAAATATAATAGCAAATTCGTAAAGTTTAGTCAAATACCAAGGGATAGAGCAAAGAACGATGAAATCTTTCCAATGACTAAACCAGCCCTACAGAACCCTCTTCTTCCTCAATTAGCTCTCTGACTTCTCTGACTTCCTCTCCAACTTCTCTTAATCACTCCACGTATGCACACTCAACTTTGCCACTACCCAAAACACAGGCATATTTTTCTTATGGATTATTCCCTCTGCCTGGTCTTATTTCAGTATCACTGTCTTAATGAAGTTGCTCTGTCTGTCTGTTTAAATCATACTTTCCTCCTTTTATTTTTTGTCACAGTACTTTCCACAACGTAACAAGTTATTTCATATTTTAATTGATTTTTATGGAGCTGGGGATGTAGCTCAACAGTGATTGCCTCTACTGTATATACAAGGTTGTCAGTTTGCTTTCTAGCACCAAAAAGGTAAACAAATATGATGAAAGAAAAGGTTTTTATTATCTATTTTAAAAACTAAGGACATTTAAAAATGAGGAAATTTTTCTTTCGAGCTTTTTTTTTTTTTACAAGTTCACAAAATAGTTTTAAGAATATCCAGTTCAATCTTTTAAAACTGTTTGAGGGCCAGGGATTTTGCTCAGTGGTTCCTGCGCCTGTCTTGCAAGCACAAAGGCCCGGGTTTGATCCCCAGTAACCACATAACAGTACTGGGCATGGAGACTCACCCCAGCAGCAATCATTACCACATACCACAGTGCCGGGCATGGTGGCTCACGCCTGTAATCCCAGCCCTTGGGAGGCAGAGGCAGGAGGACTGCTGTGATGTGAGTTTGAGGCTGAGCTCAGGGCCAGCCTGAACTATAAAAGCGAGACCCTGTCTCAAAAAACCTAAAACAAAACAAAAAACTGTTTCAACTACAGAAAACTGGTAATAAGATTCTAGAAAACAAAATTTATTTCTAATTGTTGGCCCAATTTAATAATTTAATAAAGGAGATAAAATGCATAATATAAAAAAATCTAAATAATGTCCCCAACAATCATAATGCTAATGGTCTTAGAACATTAAATGATAAAAGTGCTAAATCATACAGTTGAAGGTTCAAAAATTAAGAGTTTTAGGAAGACATCTTCATGGTCAGATATAATTTATATAAACTAGGAAAGGCAGAGTAGTAAAGGCACTCCAGATACAATAATAATAAAAGAATAAAGATTAAAACATTTAGGAAAAACAAACAAGACTAGCCTGACTGGTCCTAAAAGGTCATTTTTTTTTTTTTTTTTTTTTGAGATAGGGTACTGCTTTGTTTTCAGGCTGGCCCTGAGCTCACTACGTAGTCCAGGTAAGTTTCAAACTCACAGCAATCCTCCTGCCTTTGCCTCCCTAGTGCTAGAAGTATAGGCATGAGCCACCACGCCCAGCATTGTGCTATGTGGTATTGATTGCTGGTGAGCATGAGTCACCATGCCCAGCACTGTTGTATGTGGTTACCGGGATGTAAACCTGGGCCCTTGCACTTGCAAAGCAGGCGCCGGAACCACTGAGCTAAATTCCTGGCCTATAAAAGGTTTTTAATACACCAATAATGACAGATGCAAAAGTGACAAAGATGCAACAGTGACAAATAAAGATGCATTCATTCTTGAATTGAGTGCTAAGAAAACAAATGTATTTTATTTTATAAACAAATGAAGTGGTAGGACGATCAAAGGAGAGCTATTAAGAAACAAAATGTAGTGTAAGTACTCCAAAAAAACGACAGTGGGAGAGGCAATGCACAGGCAGGGTGAGAAAATGAGAAAGCTCATTAAAAGCCTGACAGCCAACAGAATTCAATTTATTAAATGCTTACTGAGCACCTCCAGTAGAAAGGCATCATGTCAGCTGTAGGATCTGAGTCATGACTTAAACATGTGACCACTTTAAAAGAGCTTTTGCTGCCTTTAGACTTCACAGTAAAGCAAAGTTACTCAAGCGTTCAACGGAGGTATAAACACTTAGGAAACAGAAGAGAAAAGGACTCCAAACTGGAGGAGAATGTGGGAGAGGTGTAGATCGATGTGGATGAACCATATATAGTGAACAGATGGCTAGAAAATAAGTTACGAGGATAGTTAAGTCCGGATAAAAAGAACGCAGAAGGAAAATGCAAATTCTGAGCTTTGGCAATTAACTGAGGCAGGACTCAGGAGTGTTTTTCAGTCTTTTTTGAAACCACTGAAGGATTATCATATATTCCACAGAAAACAATTTGTAATCCAATAGACAAGATATCAGAAAAACTTGGAAGGCAGTGTAACAATGAAGACATTACTGTAAAGCTCTGGTTTGCTTTCTTTAGTGCTATCAGATGTGGGATTTTGGACAGGCCTACAGAGAAAGACTGATGATTATAGGCAAAGTATGGAAGCTGGAAAGATGAGCAGTTAAGCTGCATATTACTATAATCATGGGAACATGCCACTAAACAACTTGTCGAAGTTCACAAAAGGCTCAGGAATAAACTATAAACTTTGCATAATGATGCCATTCTCATTAGTTTTAACAAATACACTACTCAGCAGGATAATGTTGGCCAAAGGGGGAGGTGCACACGTGAGGCGCATGGAAAATCTCTGTACCTTCAATACTGCTGTGAATCTAAACTGTTCTAAAGAAACAACTCTGTTTTTGGAAAAGAGTCAAGAGTGAAAACAGAGTATAACAAAGACACATATGGGAAGCCTTATAAGTAACTAGAAAAAGGTCAGAGGGGAAAGAAAATTGTTAAGAACACAGAGATGGCATCCATGGTAAGGTAGAGACAGCTTCAGGTTAGTAGTTTGTTGATAAAGATGAGGATAGGGTATAAGTAATTGGAAATATTACTATCTATTTTAATAACAGGTTTCTATAAACTGAATTTAAAAAATAAGTCAAATACTAGTTACCAATGTTATAGTGAAGGAAACAAAGATTTTAGGTACCCTCTATAAGAAAATTAAGCTGGAAGAAGGTCAAAGAAGGAAACAGAAATTGGTATACTAGAATTTGTTGGCTTCTCAAAGATGAAGAAGCTATTAAGTATAGGATTGGAAAATATTAGGAGACAGATCAATTTTCTAGAAACTACTACAAATAAGTAATAGGAAAAAACAAAATTTAAAGATAAACATATATAGCTAGGAAATGAGTTTGGGCAAAATCTTTTTTTTTTTTTTTTTTTTTTTGAAGTTTTTTGAGACAGGGTCTTACTTTGTAGTTCAGGCTGGCCCTTGACTTACTTTGTAGCCCAGGTTAACCTTGAACTCAAGGCATTCCTCCTGCCTCTGCTTCCTGAGTGCTGGAATTATAGGTGTGAGCCACCATGTTCGGCACTGTGGTATGTGCTACCGACTGCATGTGGTACTGATACTAGGGATCAAACTCAGGAAGCACTGAGCTAAATCTTTAGCCCTGGACAAAGTCTTCAAAGAAGTAATAGACAAGCTAGTGAGATTGAATTTCAGTCTTCAAAAAATCAAGTATTTTCTGAGAAGCACCTGAAAATCAATCATGCTGTTTAACTTCCTCCTCCCTAAGACTGGTATTTCCTTTATGATACACACTCAGTCATCTGCTTATTAAAGTGAAAATAGCATGAGATCCTGAGTCAGGACCCTTGGGATTCAGTTTAGCTCTACCACAGACATGCTGCAGATACTTCGAACAAATGAAAATTTTGTAAAGTCTTCAGCTGAAAATTAAGAATAATGCGACCACTTATTCCAGAGCTGTCGTTACATTACATATTAATTTAAATTCTCCTTATAAAATGTAAAATGCTCAAAATATTTCATCACCATACTACTATTTGAATGAAGTCTCAATTTTGAAAAAGACATTATACTTTTAGAGCTCCCTTGAAGAGTTTTGCTTTGGACAATCTAATTCGACTTGCCTACAACCTCTGTCCTTTGCCTTGTTGTTCGCAACTCTGACGGCCAAATTCCTTCCTCAAGTAAATCCTCAATACCTTCCACTGCCCTTCAAAGTACAATCCAGTTAAGAACCCTCATTCCCTACAGTTTAGGTCTAGGTCATTCTTTTCTTCAAGTATTTTGTGATACTGCACTTCCTTTAAAACAGAACAAGATAATGTTATATAAGCACTGAAGTGTATCACTTAATCTATTGTGGATGCTTGGTTTTATTGAGAAACAGAAATCAAGACTTTGAGGTGGATAGACTGAATTTATACTATGCCTTTATGAAAATAAAATTCCTTCATCTTTTGGGCCTCAATTTCATCTGTAAAATCTAATGGGTTGATGAGGCATCCAACAGGATGCTTAACAGAAAAGAAATTGTGACGAATACTAATTTTATTTATACAAGTTAAGATTGCCTAATTTCTACAAAGTATCTAATGTATTTTCTTTCTGTTAATTGAAAAAAATCTAGTCACTTGGGTTTTTTTCACAGATATATTATTTACCATAAATTTATTTTCTAAAACCAAGTGGATTTTTTGTAAACCTTTAATGATGAGTTTGCTACTATATCAGAGGTAGAAAATATAATGGAGTAAGACACAATCTTTCTAATCATCTTTTGTCATGGTGGGATAAAATAAAGTGAAATTACAATAGTGACATATGTGAGCTCACAGGGATACTATATGATGATTTAGAAGAACTAAAAGCAAAGTTATCAAACTTGGGCAGGATATAAATGATGGAGCAATTTAAACTGACACTTGAAAGATGAGAACAAGGAAGCATCAGAGTACAAATTAAAGTTCTCCTATAAGATAGTTCAAATCTATTGGTGCAAGATATTGTAAAGAGTTCATGAAGCAAAACTGACGCCTGTCATGATTTTTTAAAATAAGTATTAACTTGCTTTCCCTTTAAAACTGAACAGGACAGCTTCCAAATGCGTGAGCAATGATTAATGGAAAACAAATGGGCTTGCTCATGATTCAGCGTCTTGTGGGTTTATCACTCAGCTGGATAATCCTAGAGAATTTGAACAATTTTGTAGTTATCAAATTCTTTAAATATTTCGGCATGTATATGTACATGAATATATGTGTTTTTGTTTTTGGTACTTGGAGAAAACCCATGGTCATTTTGCCACTGAGCTACTGAGCTACATCTCTAGTCCTTTATATTTTTTATTGTGAGATGGTCTTGCTCAGTTGACCAGGTAAAACTTGAGCATGTGACCCTCCTATATCAGGATCCCCTAGTGTTGGAATTATAGGTGTGTACCACATCTAGCTTTTTGCACATTTTAACCAAAGACATCAAATATTAGTGTCACCAAATAAGAGAATCACATCCCTAGTGCTCATTCTACAAATTTACCTATAGATGATTTTTACCAGATTCATAAATCAAATGATTCTGCAGAGGTTAATGTTAAAAATAAAACTGTGAGCAATTTAGTGCTCTCTACTCCACTGTATTATATGCAAAGAAGTTGCTACAAAGACATCACAACTTTTCCTTATCTTTTTTTTTTTTGAGACAGGGTATTGCTTTTGTAGTTTAGGCTGGCCCTAAACTCAGCCTTGAACTCACAGCAATCCTCCTGCCTCTACCTCCCAAGTGCTAGGTTTACAGGTGTGAGCTACCACACCCAAATTGTGGTACATGGTTCTGATTAATGGTGGGCGTGAGTCTCCACACCCTGCATTGTTGTATGTGGTTACCAGGGATCAGCCTGGGTCCTTGCACTTGCAAGGCAGGTGCTGGAACCACTGAGCTAAATCCCTGGCCCCCTTATTATCTTTTAAAAATAGTTAAAATAAAAATAGGTTGCTGCCACTGCCAGGCATGATGGGACATGTCTGCAATCTCAGCATTCAGGAGGCTGTGGCAAGAGAATTATTGCAAATTTGAGGCCTGTCTGGACTTCAAGGCTGGAGTTCAAGGCTCAAAACAAAAACCAAAACAAAACACCTCCCAAAACAAGCCAATGTAATGTTTTACCATTGGGCTGGGGATTTAGCTCAATGGTTCGATTCCAGCATCTGCCTGCCAAACCAAGGTCCTGAGTTTTCAATCCTTGGTACAAAAAAAAAAAAAAATCTTAAAATCTTGACTTTCAATAAGCAAACTAGATTATACTGAAACTTAATCATATTCCAAATCTATGTAAGGTCTAAACCATATGATCGAATGCTACATACAATAGCATTATAGGATACTTAATTACTTCTTCCTAATACAATTAACAGCTACTGATTGCTGTCATTTAAACAATAAAAGATTTACTATGTACTTTCATGAGTAATGCAGTATACACAGCTCCATTCAAAAATCAACTCTGATTTAAAAAAACATTTGCCTTTTGCTATCTGACTCCTAAACTGTTTAAGCATATAAAGTAAATGCAATTTACAACTCAGATTTCTTTAGTCACAAATAACAGCGTTCTCCCTCATATTCATGAAAGATCACATGCACAAGCATGTGCGCGCGCGCGCGTGCACACACACACACACACACACACACACACACACACACACGCGGACGCACCTCCTGTACAAAAGGAAAAATCCAGAAGGCAGCACAGGCAACCATCTGAGCTAATGAGTCATCAGTCTCTCCCACAGGCACTGCAGAACACTGCAGTGGCAAATAACACCATAGCCCACTTTTTTTAACGCTGCCATTTTATAAGATCAACACCAAATTGTTACTGGTTAATCTACTATATACCTAGTAATTTCATCATCCCAGAAATAATTAATTTTACTACCAGAGCTTTGGATGATATGGATGGTGGAGTAAAAAAGTAGTAATACTAAGGTTCCGAGGCAATATTTCTTCACATATAAAATTCTGGATCACTTTAATAGTAATAAAGTAATATTTTTATAGGACACTTTGAAAAAATACATTCTAATTTACTGGCTGAGCTTTTTTTTTTCTTCCGTATCAGAGGTCGAACTTGTGACCTCACAATTACAAGGCAGTTGCCAGAACCACTGAGCTAAATTCTCAGACTCTAGAAATCATATTTTTTAAAAGATGAAAGCAGTAGTATATAACCAAATATTTACTTTCCTTTATTATTAATTGTACAAATGTAAGGAATATAGTGTGATAAACTGATATATATTATATACATATAACATAAATACATATAACCTGATAGACATGGTATATAATAAGCAAATAAAATAGTTAGTTTTCCATATACCTATCATCATACACAATTTAGCTTCATAGGGTTGGGGATTTAGCTCAGTGGTTCCAGTCCCTGCCTTGCAAGCACAAGGGTGGCCAATTACTAGGTAAACACACACACCAATACTGGGTGTGGTGACTCATGACCACCAGCAATCAGTACCACATAGCAGTTCCAGGTGTGGTAGCTCACGCCTGTAATCCCAGCACTCCAGAAGCAGAGGCGGGAGGATTGCTGTGAGTTCCAGGCTCACCTGGGCTACACAGTAAGCTCAGGGTCAGCCTGACCTACAAGGCGAGACCCTGTCTCAAAAAAAAATTTCCTTGCTTTTTCAGAACATATTATTCTTTAGGATTTGGTCACCTGCATGACTCATCTGGAACTGTGGTAACCACTATGAAAAATAAATGTTGTTGAAGCCATCTATGGTAATTTGTTATAGCCACAGTGACTAAAACAGCAGGGACACTGCTTTTCTATTGTTCACTGACCCTATGTTAGAACGGCAATGGATAATACAGAAGCAAAGGGTAGAGGAAAAAAGTAACATAATAAATTATTCAGAAAGGAGTAAGGCGAACACCAAGAAGCGACCATTCCTAAATTCTCTAGATTTTTTTGTTTTGCTTTTAAAACAGGATCTCACAAGGTATTCTAACCATGGACACCATGCCTGGCCCCAAATTATAACTTCTGAAGAACATAACTGAGACTAGTGACATAGTCCCTGGTAGGGCTTTTGTTTGGCATATGTAAGGCCCAAAGTGTGATCTCAGTACCACAAAAATGAAAGGAGGGAGGGGAGG
>PVIR01028911.1:0-21569 GCA_004026965.1 Petromus typicus | reverse complement strand
TTTTTTTTTTTTTTTTTGCAGTACAAGGGATCAAACTCGGGTCCTTATGATTCAAGGTAGGCGCAGTACCACTTGAACTAAATCCCCAAATTGAAAGAGCCTTTTCTATATAGAAATTTTTCTTAAAGAAAAAAATTAAAGTATTGTAAATCACTGAGTAGGAAGATAAAAGTTGAAAAAAAAAGTCTATGTATTCTAAGTGCCAATAGTGAGTCCTGTGAAAAAATGTAATGGAAATTCTGCCTTCTGGTCATGGGCAGAGCTGAGGCATATCATGCCATGTTCTGAAAACTCTCTGATCTTAATTCATTCATTTCTAATACATAGAAACATATATACATGTATACATAAAATATATACATATAATTGTTTACTCCAGATATAGGCATACACACATATGTAAGTATGTGCCCACCACGGAGATGGAGTTTGCTTTCCACTGTTCATCTTACCTGGAGCTACTCTTAAGTGCTTGAGCCTCATCCAGTACCATGTACTGCCACTTGACCCGCTGGAAATACTTGACATCCTGTACCACCAGTTGGTAGCTGGTGATAACTACATGGAATGGGGCATCTTGAGTATACAAGGTCTTCTGTAAATGCAACAAAGGAATGATAAAAAGAGAAACCTAACAATCATCAATAAAATAATGACACATAGGGTCGGGAATTTAGCTCAGTGGTTCCAGCACAAGGTCCTGAGTTCGATCCTTGGTAACAAATATCACAATGCCAGGCATGATGGCTCACAACTGTAATCCCAGCACTCGGGAGGCAGAGGCAAGAGGTTTGCTGTGAGCTTGTGACTAGTCTGGGTGACATAGTGAGTTCAGCGTCAGCCTGAACTACAAAGCGAGACCCTGTCTCAAAAAAACAAAAACAAAAAAAAAAATGATATATCGACTGTCATTCCCAGGGATGAAATGTTCGAGACAGTCTTTAATGTGTGCTTCTCCCACATGGCAGGGAGACAAGCAGTGAAGTAAATCATAAATGTTTTAAAACCAATGATCTTTGTAACAAATTGTGGTAACCTATCTCTAGCTTATTAAAAAACATCTTTTTGAATCTTGGAATTCAAGTTCACCTTGTAAAAGGGAAAATAACATCAGAAGAAGAGCACCTATGCCAATAGTGCAGAAATATATCATACATAAGATTTTATGTATGAAAAGTTACTTACATGAAGTAGAGGATAAAGACTGCACATATGTATGAGTGCTTACATGTATGTATGTACACAGGAAGCTGAAAGTTACCTGGCTCCAGAACCTCCTGATGACTTTTCTATCATGAGGATTTCCCCAATATGGTAGCACCTAGAAAAAGGATCAATAGATACATTATTTTTTGTTGATAACCTTAAAAATAGCACAACAAATGCTGAAGTGATATAAGAAAAAGCTAATTGAATGTAGGAGTTTCTTTTCTAGTAATGACAAACTAGGTGGTTTAAACAATATTCTTGCTGAAACACACACACACACACACACACTGCATATGTTCTGTACATGTTTGGAGGCATTAGAGTTCCTGAGGCGATGGAGAATTACAGAGCTAACCCAGAAAAGGAAGCTCACAGAGGTAAGCCTAATATGTGGTACTTTGCTCTCTGACTTTGGGGAAAGAACCAGAAGCTGTTACAGTACCAGAACTGTAATAAGGAAGATGAAGACACATTGTACTATTTTTATGAGCCTGTTTTTTCCTGAAATGGCACTTGGCAGCAGCATTCACAGTATTTTTGGTCAAACCCCATAAAGACACAAAACAGAACTTTGTGAATTGCTTCAGAAA
Source organism: Petromus typicus (assembly GCA_004026965.1). NCBI lineage: Eukaryota > Metazoa > Chordata > Mammalia > Rodentia > Petromuridae > Petromus > Petromus typicus. The sequence continues at coordinate 19,770 of PVIR01028911.1, read as the reverse complement.
ATAGCAAGAGAAATAGTATCAATGTGTATGAAGGAAAAGTGATTAATGGTAATGTCATTACTATAACACATTTTTTAAAAATCAATATTCACTATATTTTTCAATTCTCCTCTGTATCTTTGACTATAACTGTAAACCTAGCAAGAACAACCACCTATGTTCTAACAGGAAGTGAACATATTTCCAACAATCTATGTAACTGTGATGCAACTACTACAAAGGTCAGCAAACCTTTTCTGTAAATATTCTAAGCTTTGTATTGCCTTCCATCTCTGTCAAAGCTCAGCTCTACTGCTGGTGGAAATGAAGTCATTAAGTAGTCATGAAGAAGGTGACTGGGTTCCAATTAGACTCGTATTTGAATTTCTTATGTAACATATTATAAAATATATTACCAATAATTTAAAAATACACAAACTATTCTTAGCTCCTATACCATATAAAAACAATATGGTGGTCTTCTCAATAAGCAGAACTGTTATATAATCTAGCAATTCTGATCAGGCATATACCCAAAAGCAACGAAAACAAGAGAGATGTTTAAACAAAAATTACACATAAATGATTATAACAGTATTGTTCATAATAGCCAAAGGTTAGAAATAACCTGAAGTATGCACCAACAAAAAAGTGAATTTTATAATGTGCTACATATATAATGGAATATGATTTGGACAGAAGGAAGCACAGTGAGACTATATCAGTGAGAATTGGAAAGTGGAAAAAAAAAAAACAAACACAAAAGGCCACACATTTTATGCTTCACCTTTAAATATAGTATCGAGAATAAGTAAATCTAGCTACAGAAAGACTTGTGGCTACTACAGACTAGAAGGAAGGGTCACTGCTTAATGATATGGGCTTTAAATCTAAGGTGATTAAAAAAAAGTTCCAGAGGTAGGGAGCAGGGATAGCTGTACCAACATTATCAATGTACTTAACACTACTAATTGTACACTTTAACATGTTCACAACAGGGCAATAATCCATTATGTCTCATTGCCAAGCAGCTCTGATTTGAACATGCTACTTCTCACAGGTTTAAATTAGCAGCATATAAACCACTGGATGGGACAGTCATCACAGAAACCACCGGTGGTTCAAGGTGGCAAGGAACAACTTAAAATGGTAAATTTATGTTATATATATTTTATTGCAATAAAAAAAGCAAAGAAGTGAGAACTAGACTTGGCCCACAGGCTATATTTTACAGATTCCTCTAGTATGAAAAGGAAGCTCATTACGTAAATAGAAGTATACAGGCGCACTTAAAGGAATAAGCAGTGCAACACCGCCATCTATTGCCCAGTAGAGGAGCTACTCCAAAGTTAAGTGGTTCGGCAGGCATTTAAGATTTGTTTTAACAACCTTATCCTTTAGCACGAACCAAACATTGTATGAAAAAGCAAAATAAGATGGTAAATTTGCCATACTCCATATCACAAAGAAGCCAAAGAAAAATATTTGTCTTTTAAACTGTATGGGACACTATTATAAGAACCAAAATTAGACGCTATGCCAACATTTCCTGATATATACTCTCCATAAAATCCTCTTCACCAGACCAGGGATGTAGCTCAGTGGCACCAAACCTGCCTAGCATATAGAAGGTCCAAAGTTTGATTTCCAACACCAAAAAGAAAAAAGAATCCTAAACTCCTCCTCATCGTGCAACTTCATTTTTATTATAAGTTGTAGGAACCAAACATACATTTAGGGGGAATGGGAAAAAAAAGAAGCAAGATACATCATACACAGGTGCAGATTCACCTATGATAAATATCATGTTACGCAGGCTGGGGATTTAGCTCAGTGGTTCCAGCACCTGCCTTCCAAGTGCAAGGCCAGGAGTTTGATCCCAGTAACCACATATAAAAATGCCAGGCCTGCAGACTTACACCCACCAGTAATCAGAGCCACATACCACAGTACCAGACATGGTGGCTCACGCCTATAATCCCAGCACTTGGTAGGCAGAGGCAGAAGGATTGCTGTGAGTTCAAGGCTGAGCTCAGGGCCAGCCTGAACTATAAAGTGAGACGTTGTCTCAAAAAAGAAAAAAAAAGAAGTTATATTACGCATTTCTAAAATGTACCAATAAAGATTTCGTTTCCAAAAAAACCAAACGTATATTTTACTAATTTCTCACTTTTAAAAACTGTGAATATGTAATGAATCCTATCCATTCCTCTTTTTTTGAGACAGGGTCTCTATGTAGTTCAGTCTGGCCTCAAACTTATAGCAATCCTCCTGCATCAGCTTTCCAACAGCTGGAATTATAGGCATGGGCTACCATGCCTGGCCCAATTCCTTTTACATCTCAGCTATATTCCATGTCTGATCTTCTGTTGATATCATGTCTGTCTTACCCAACTGATCCAACACATTTCTCTGCGGACAGAGCCATACCTCAGTATCAGTTCTTTTCCTATGAATTAATTAAACCAAACTTCACATTAGATTTCTACCTCAGACATCATACACAGGACCAAAACTAAATTCTGGTATTAAGCCAAGCATGATAGCATGCCAGTGGGCATGTCTATGGTCCCAGTTACTCAGCCAGCTGAAGCAGGAGGATTTCTTGAACTCAGGACAACACAGCAAGACTCTGTTTCAAAAAATAAAATTTGGCCATAAATGAATAAATTTTTGAAAATGTTAGAGAGGAAGACTTGCTGTAAATTATATAATATGTATCCTGATGATTTAGCAAAATCTATTATTAGATCAAATTAAGGTAGATATTTTCAGTCATAACAATTTGAGGAGACATGACAATTCGGTGTGCACTGGTGGTATAGTGATGAGCAAAGTTGTCTTCCAAGACATGACAATTCAGCAACAATTGCAATAATCAAGTTGGACTTTGGCCTTCCCCATTTATTGAATATAAGGATGTAACAGGCACTCCCACTGCTCCATTGGTAACTTTTTGTTTAGATCTTTTTTGGTTTTGGAGACAAGGTCTCACTACATAGCTCAGGTTCACTTTGAACTTGCTATGCAACCAACCTGCCCTTGAACATAATCCTCCTGCCTCAACTTTCCCTTGCTGAGATTATAGGCATGCATCACTATGCCTGGCTTCCACACGTAATTTTTTTTCCTTCCTGGTATTGGAAATCAAACTCAGGACCTTATGCTTTCAAAGCAGGTGCGCTACCATTGAACTAAATTCCTAGTCCACACATTTTTTTTTTCTGGAGACACAGTCTTGCTCTGTAGTTCAGGTTAGCCTAGAGCTCACTGGGTAGCCCGTGTGAGCTTCAAACTCACAGCAATCCTTCTGCTTCTGCCTCCTAAGTGCTGAGATTACACACATGAGCCACCACACCCAGCATTGTTGTATGTGCTTACCGGGATCAAACTCAGGACCTTGTACTTACAAGGCAGGCGCTGCAACCACTGAGCTAAATCCCTGGTCTCCATAAATAATTTTTATAGAGAATGAATATGAAATGTTTCTGAAACAATTTATAAAATTTAAAACTATCAGGAGTGATTAAATTAGTAAGGTAGAAAAGAAGAGGAAGTATAAAGAGCCACAGGTTCATTTGTTGGATCGATTTTTACCTTAAATTTAGGAACAAATCTAGTAAACTCCTGATGCCAATTGTTCAGTGTAGAAGCCGGTGATATGATTAAGAAAGGCCCCCAAATGTTCTCTCTCTGCAACAGAAAAACTAGTCAGCCAACTTTAAGAAAACTGAAGATAATTTAAAATTATAATCAGTCAATGAAAATAGCACTTTAAGAACAAGTTGTGCATTATAATAGAAATATTTCATAAATCTCTAAATCTGCACATTCCATGCAGTGAGATATATTATTCCAAAGGGGTGGAGGGGACACCAAACAACTACTCCCTTTCTGACTTCCTACAGGTCTTAATTTTTTATCACTCATAAAGCAATTATGGCTTACTGGCTTATTATTGTCCCCTGTACTAAATTATAAAATTTTACTATTATTTAATTGGTATAGAGGTTTTCCTTCTCTCAAAATGTGTTTACATATATTTCTCATTTAATTCTCACAAAATTCTTGTTCAATAGACACTATTTATACTTTAGAGAAAAGGAAACTAAGTCTCAAGAAGTGAAATAGAATTTAAAAGAGGTTAAGGGGACTACCCAAGTTTATACTGCCAGGAAGGGCACCGAGAAAGGAATGTAGCTTTTCTGATCCTACTCCAGCATCCTTGTCATTACACTAGTGATTCTCCTTGGAGGATGGGAGGCAGTGATTCAAAGCATTTATGTTCAAAGCCTGTCCTGGACTCCTTGAAAATCAGAATGTGAACTGGGGTTTTAGCTCAGTGGTTCCAACGCCTATCTCACAAGTACAAGGTCATTAAGTTTGATCTCTGCCCTCCCTAAATAAATAAGAAAATCATAATGTTAACTATTCTATGTCTTGTAAAGGCCTTGAGGCAAGGATCAAATCTCACTGTCTTAGTCTGTTTCACACTACAGCATAGTGCATTGAAAAGTGCCAATTCTCAATGGAAAAAGACCCTAAATTCTGGAGAAAGGAAGATCGAGAGATTCCATCTACCCACCTCAGCCAAATGAGCCAGCAGGGCAATACTCTGTACTGTTTTGCCAAGACCCATTTCGTCAGCAAGAATGCCATTAATACCCTGGGGAGAAAAGAATATATTGTCATTACTTCCTGCATTTCATCACAAACGGCTCTCGTTGTTGCCAAAAAGAACTAACCAAGATGACAGGTCTGATAAGAGAAAAGTGACTGGAGATATTCTCTCTAGGACCATTGTCTACCACCATAATGGTTTCTTTTGGCCAATGCCAGAGCTACAATTGTGATTTATGATATATGGGATCAACAGGCCAGTTCTTAGCTATGCTAACCCAGACAAAGAGGCAAATAATCAAATTTATCAAGATCATCTAAGACAAATTATATCATGGTGCAACATTCTCCAGTAAAATATACAAGTTAGAAATACAGAAACAATTTGTCAAAAGACAAAATTTTCAGACTTCATTATACAATTACATCAAGCCAACAAAGAAAACAGACAATAAACAAGAGAACAGGCATGACATAGTTTTAAATTTTACCTGCTCATAGAGATTAGCCAACCAATTCATGCCTTTCAGCTGGTAACCTTTTAGTTTGCCATTAAAAATCGTGGGCTGTGGAATATCCTCACCAGCCCGGATAGATGGGTTTGCCAGACTGTAACTTTCCCCAAAACCAGTGCCAGATTTATTTGCTGCCCGAAGGGCAGCTGCTCGACTTTCTTTTGCATCTTCGTCAAATGACCTTGTCTAAAAAATTTTAAAACATCATAAAAGAAAAAGTATTAAATGGAAATAAAATTTATAACAATGTACCTACTGGAATAGAATTTCTGATAATTTGATACTATAATATCAAATAGAATGTTGAACTAAAGATTGTAAATAAATATATGACATAAATATATGATACATTATATTAGAGTATATTACTAACATTAGTTATTGACAAATTAATGCTTTTGATGGATACACACCAAGCCATATTACATCATTTGCTAGAGTAAGATCCGACAGAAAAATCTGTCTGATTGGTTGGAGGTGGTAAAGGACTATCTTTCACTTGGACCCAATCAAAGTCACAAAGAAGCTCTTATCCAGTATTTTCAATTGACTTTTCAATACTTGTTCAACCTATGGATTTTATTAAATATCACTATAACACATAACAGAGCAAGTTATCATCTGAAGTGAAAGAACATGGTAACTTAGTGATTTCCTCAATGCAAATGGCTTTTTGAATAAGCTGAAAGTATGGTCTTTTTCACCAAACCATCACAATAATGTATTTCACACTATGTCATCAATCTTTACTCAAGAGAGGAAACACACATACACACACATGCACAGACACACACACGCACACGCACACAAAGCGATCTGTTCTAATTTCACTCAATACACTCATTTAGAAAAGTGAATGTTCATTATTCTGCCTTTCAAGTATTCCCACGATTCTAAAGTAAACAAACACATGGCCACTCTATGCATACAGTCACACAATGACTCATGCTTTAACTGAAAATATGACAAGAATAAAGGAAGAATGTTGAACTAAAGATTGTAGGCTATTTCCAGGGCCATTTACGGTAAATACTTTCATTGTCAAGACTCACCCGGGCTTGGTGAATATGGTAAGCATTTTCAGCATTCTTCAAGGCCTGGGCTTTAAAATGGTTACTATCTGAAAAAGAAAAATTTTAAGACTGTCACACCTTCTCTCCTCCAAAGGCAATTTACATCAACATATGTGGATCCTGATTTCCGCATTCTACTTATTCCTAGGCTCATGAAGGATGGAGAGGAAGGCTAAACGTTTTGACAGAGGCCAGGAGCTAGAAATGAAAGAAAGGCAAAGGCCTGTCATGGCCTCCAGCAGCCAAAAAGAGCTAACAAAAATTACTGCAGGGACCAGGCATGGTGGCACACGCCTGTAATTATAGCAGTGAGGAGGCCTAAGGCAGGAGGTTTGAGGCAAGTTCAAGACTAGGCTGAATGCATAGTGAGACCTCTCAACATATACATCCCCAATCACCAAGGAGACAAAATCCACTGTCTCTCATTCCTAGAAAATCTTTTTCTTTTTGTTTTCATCTTTCAAAAAAATATTTTACTTTATTAGTACATAATGTTTACATTCCTTATGGGAAATCTGTGCATATGTATAACACATCTTAATTCAATTTTTCATTCCTTTTTACTTCCCTCCCTCCATCCATCCATTTCTTGATCTTCCCCTTTGAGAAGGATCCACTTTCATCCATCTTTTATTCTGTCTGGAGATTCTTTTTCAAAGTGATACCAGTAGCTAGGACAAATAAGACCATGATGACTCAAACCTGTATTTACGCTGGGTGAAACTATTTGAGGAGGTAAAATGCAGACATGTGAAACCCTCAAGATAAACTGAAGCATTATCATTAGCTTTTATTTCCAGGTAAACATGCTCTTGGTCACTACTCTCTGGGAAATACTTCTTAAATTTTACTCAGGTTCCTCTCTTCCCTGTAGTCATGAAAATACCAAAAGTGAATAATCTCTATCTTAAGCCTGTATCGTCAAAAGTCTTGTTATGTGAGAGAGGGCCTTCTCTGCTGAGACTTGTTCTATTTTCTTAATTTGTTTTTGTTTCATGAGACATGATCTCACTATACAGTCCAGGCTGGCTTCAAACTCACAATCCTCCAAAATACTGGGATTACAGGTATTTGCTCTCATACTCAGCTGAAAAAAGTTACAAGTTTCTTTTCTAGAAGCATACTCTTCCCTCCTCTTATACAGTAAACCCCTTTTTTCTGATCAATATTACCTATGAATCAAGACAAACTTACAAGAACTAATAACACATATAACCTTTGATATGAAAAATGGAAGAGTACCTACTTCCTCTGCCTGCTGGCTCAGGACTCACCATAATCTTCCTGTGCAATGTTTACTACTACCCCTCCACCAATGTCAATTTGTCTCTGGGTAGAACTGTCTTCCAGTTTCCTGAGGATTTCTTCTTGGATTCCATCATGACCCATGTCTCGTTTACGACTCATGAAATGGGCATACAACTCTGTCTGGGTGATCAAGAAGTTGAGTTTTCGTTGTTGCCTCTTGGCCTAAAGTTGGGGAAAGATGAAAGTAAACAAACAGCCAAATCATCAATTATATCTAAGAGGAAGTCAACAGAATTCCTTAAACCTTTATACAGTTCACATATTCCTTTATAAATCCTTCACTGAAAAAAATGTAAAAAATTTTAACAAACAAATTTATTCTAGCCAAACAAGGTACCAAAAACAAAAAGAGGGGGTGGGGATATAGCTCAGTGGCACTGTGTCTGCCTGGCAAGCACTAGGTTGAGTTTGATATCAAGCAATGCAAAAAGAAAAAAAAGCAAGACAAAAAAAAAAAAACATATAGATCAATTATACACAACTATTTTTTTTCATGCTGGGGATTGAATCCAAAGCCTCATACATCCTAAGCCTACCCTCTAACACTGAAATCTGTACCTAGTCTTATACTTTTTTAAATGCAAAAAAAATTAAATTTAAATTGCCTCAGAAATAACCAAGTAAGAAAAATGAAGTCATTAATAAAACCATTCATAAAATAATAAAATTAAATAAACAATAGAAAATTACAAAGAGAATAGCAATTTGATAAAAACTAGTCATTACTTTTAGTAACTATTTTATAATAAAATTCAAATAATGTATACTTGATTTATCTTTGACCCATCTCCTTGAAAAGAAAACAATAAAATAAGGAATACAACGAAGAAATGACAAAAGTCCCAACATATATGCTGTAAGATCATATACCATACAAAATTAATTTTTTCACCTTTCAGTCAAAATACTTGATCCAGATTCAAATTAGAATAAAATGAGAAAACTCAAGATTTTTCTCTTAAAGGATTCATATTCTAAACATCAATGCTATCAAAAAAAACCTTTCAACTAAAACAATTATGAAAAAGAAAAAGATCTCCTTTCCACCTTAAAGTACCAAATGCTTTAAACAAGAGAACAAACTTCTGAAAAAAAGACACATGAGCAGGATGTGGCGGCACACATCTGTAATTCCAGCATCGGGGAGACTGACTTAGCAGGATTGCCCCAAGTTTAAGGCCAGCCTACACAACAGAGTGAGTTCAAGGTCAGACTGAACTACAAAGTGAGACCCTTTCTCAAAGACCAAAAAACCCTAGCTAGACACGCTGGTCAATATAACCATGTTGAGAGAACGTAGGTCTCATAAACCTAGTTGATAAACCAAGCTGCTTATAAAAACTTTGAGATCTATGGCTAACTCTCAAGTGTCTCTAAACTCAGTGTGTTAAGAAGTCTCAACAGCAACAAACATTTTTTAGCTCAGTAACACATTCATTCTGTATGCAAATATAAAAAGTTGTCCCAGAGCTCAAGAGATCTGGGCAAAATCCGTATTGTTCCTCAAAGCTGTGGTAAAGAAAGGATGGTCAAGAGCTCATCTGCTCTCAAGGGTACCATACATATCTGAAAGGACACACTGACTGCTGATTCACTGATGTCCTTCCTTCTCCAAATCTCAACTTTCCTTCCATTCACCTCAATTATCTTCTCAATAGCAACATAAAAATTTAATTTCCCTTACTCTCCCCAACAATATACAGCATATATCCTAGATCAGTTCACAGCAGGTTTAACAATATGGGCCACTGGGCCGGGGAGTTAGCTCAGTGGTTCCAGCGCTTGTCTTGCAAGCACAAGGGCCCGGGTTCGATCCCCGGTAACCACGGACCATACTGGGCATGGAGACTCACGTCCAACAGCAACCAGTACCACATACCACAGTGCCAGGCGTGGTGGCTCACGCCTGTAATCCCAACACTCAGGAGGCAGAGGCAGGAGGATTGCTGTGATGTGAGTTTGAGGCTGAGCTCAGGGCCAGCCTGAACCACAAAGCGAGACCCTGTCTCAAAAAACCTAAAAAAAATCCCATATGGGCCACAAACCAAGCACGGTGGCCCACGCCCATTATCCCGATACTTAGGAGGCTGTAGCAGGAGAATCACCACAAGTTCAAGACCAACCTGTTTCAACCTGTTTAATAAGTTTCAAGGCCAGCCTGAATTACACAGAAGATCTTGTCTCCAAAAACCAGGAAAAAAAAGGATGGGCATGGTGGTGCACTCCTATCATCCCAGCACTGGGGAGGCTGAGGTGGGAGGATAGATTTGAGTTCAAGGCCATCAGGCCATAATGGGCTACACAGTGAGTTCAAAACCAGCCTGAACTACACAGTGAGATCTTAAACAAAACCCTGGGCCAGGGATATATACAGCTCAGTGGTACCATGCCTGCCTGGTCAGTCCAAGGTCTTGAGTTCAATCTCTGGTACGGGGAAGGGTGGCAGGGCACAAGTTCAAACAATAAAGTAGATACTGGGGGAGTCTAATTGGATTATTCCTATCTGTTCCTCAAATTATACCCAGCCCTGACTATCCAAAAAAATTGTACAAGCAAATTATAATTAATATTAGATCCTTCATTTTCTTTTGTTCATTCCTTCTATTGCTCTTGTGGCTTCTCCAGAAATAATTTGGTTGCACAGAACAGAGAAAGAAAGCACAGAAGAGGTAAATGGCCCAGGGGAATACTTTACTATAGGAATAAAACTTAAAAATGCCAGTAGCTAGGAGGTATAGCTCAATGTCAGAACACTTGCATAAGACCCCTAGGTATAAAACCCAGCATCACAGAAAAGAAAGGATTAATTTTTGACAATTTGGATTAATGACAGTTTTCAAAGAGCAAACCAATCTCTTAATATGATTGAAGTAACTGGATTTTTAAAATTTCATGTTTTCCCATCATGACTTGTATCTAGATTTCTCCCTAAAGCCTCATGTGGTCCCTGATGGGAAGTTTTCTAAAATGGCTGGAGGTTGAGTGAATGTGATTACGGGTGTAAAGCTGGGATATGTGTGGTACCACCCAAAAGGAAGGGAGCAGGAAGGGATAAAACGGAGAGGCAGGCTACTGCCACTGCTTCGAAGTTCATTGCTTTCTTTTTTTTTTCCCCCTTTATTGAGTTTATTAGTACATTTTAGATATATATTATCACATTTATCATTGAGAATTTGTACATGTACATGATGTATCTTGATTCTTATTTTTTCCCTATTCCCCTGGACTCCCTACAACCCCTAACTCCCTATATACATGAGCTGTCTCCATTTTTTTGTTTTTACTATCAAATTTTTTCTTTCCTTTCTTTGCTCTCCCTTGCCCCTCTCCATTTGCTCTTTCCTTTCACTATTTTCTGTCTCTCCTTTTTGATGCCTCTCTGTCATGACTGAAACCTCTATTATGAGCTGATATAAACCTTTCCTCCTCTGGGAGTTGGTTATTTTGTCACAGCAAAGAGAAAATCTAAGACACAGTACCTCCCGCATTTCCTCATCCAATTTCCGCTGCTCCAAAGCTTCCTTCTCTGCACGCTTGCGGTGTTCCTTCTCTACCTTCTCATATTTCTTCCAGTACAGAAGCATTTCCTTGGTGAGACGCCGGGCACGTGGCAAAGTCTCCTTACAGTTCTTCTGGGCCTGCAGGGCAGCTCGACGTACTTCCTTCATGCATTGGTGGGCAAGCTGAGAACAGCAACATCATCATAACAGGGGAGGAAGACCAGGGACAGCTCTCTACTGACTCTAAACTGTATGTCTCTTCTATCTATTCAGCAGGAACAGTCCTCTCAAGGCCAATCTTTTTCTCCTCCAACTTGATTAATGTCTCTGTAAAATAGACACTGTAACCCAACCTTGAAGGTAATATGAGGGACAAGAAATCTACCCATGCCTCCCAATTAGGAGATGAAATATAGCATGACTATGAGGACCTGAGATGTATTGGTTATGTTACAAAATGTTACCAGACACATTAATAATACCTATTGCTACTTATTACACTTTAGGTACTATTTGATATATATTAATTCATTCTTCACAAAAACCCTCTTTAGTTAGTATTATTACCTCTATTTTATACATGATGAAAAGCTGAATGACAACTCCAGAGAAACACAACTAGTAATGTTACCTCATCAGATCCCCACAACAATCCTTACAAGATATGCTATCTCCCTCTAATGGAAGATATTCACATTAGTATTTCTTAGAGGAAGAGACTATGCATAAGAAGACTGCACAATATCTCCAACAAATCAAGAGTAGACTAAGGTTTCATGCATAAAGGACTATTTACTAAATAAATTAAGAATATTTATGAACTCTCTTAGATACCATTAGATGTATGATCAACAATCAACAGAAAAGAGTACTAGCAAGAATACATGGAAAGAAAATGAAATAGAAAAAATAACTACAGTATTACCTTTCGGCTATTAGTGAGAAACAGGTTTCGAGCTGAAGCTTTCTGCTTGTTGGCCTAAAACAATTAAAAGTAATATTTCTCTTAGGATTCATTTTTTGAAATAGGATTATGTAGTTTTTTAATTCAATTCTTAAAGGACTAAAAAATAAAAAGTCAAAATATTCACACAAGATACATTATTTCTAAAAGCTACCCAGATGTACTGTCTCAGCACACACAAAACTATTTAAAAGAAAACATTAATAATAAGCTAATGTTGTAGCTTCCTTAAAACTTAGTGGGTATAACACTGGATTACAACAACCCATCTGATACTTTTCCACTATAAATTTGTACTTTACAGCTATACATTTCAGGAGCTGCACATAGGAGATACAGGAAACAAACTTTGCATTTACTCACTTGGTACAACGAACAGAAAGGTGTACACATGTGCAAAGTGTCAAATCGGGATTTTTAACCACATAATGCTCCATCTAACAGGTTCTGCATATGTTTACCTGGGCATCACAGGAGGTAAAATGTACCCTTATCACTTTTTCTGTTACAAAAATGTGTATTTAATTATCATAATGAAATGTAGGTGTGACTTACAGTTAGCTACACCTAAGGAAAGCAAAAACTCATTTATGCATTTGCCCATTGGGAGATGAATGGCAAGGTGTTTACAACAGTTCCAAACCAGCAACAGGTGAGATTTATCCATGAAATGCTCATTGTTGTGTTTCTGTGCATTTAAAATTTGTTTTTAAATTTTTTTTCTTTTGATTTTTCTAGTAGAAGTAGCCCAATTCAGTACAATGGCACATGAAAAACCAGACTGCCAAGTTTTGAAGGAAGTCAAAAGTGAATCATCAGATTACTCATGCATGAATGATGAAGATGATTTGACACTGACCATATGAACCAAAATTCCTAGGACAGTGAAATGGAACAAGAATTGACTGATAGATACAAGGAATACAGACCTCCTTGATTCAGATGATGAAGAGAACAGCAACATAAGTGCATAGCCCTTCAATATTGGAAATTGTAACAGATGAAATCCTATAAGGTGTTGTGAAATATACAGAGGCTGAAATACATGTAAAACATTCTACATGTACCAACAGCCATATTAAAAATATATTTATTATGACACTTCACTAGCTGCACTGAAGGCCTTCATAGGTCTGCTATACTAAGCAGGGATGCCTCATGATAATCACAAGATTGTAAGACTTATGGAAAAGCAACATATAAAAATATGGCACAAAAATTTATGCCCTTATAGATGCGATGATTTATTATGTTTTGAATTTAGAAATTTATCCTAGATCAGCCACCAGGTTCTTCTTTATATACTAATATGTTATTGCTAATAACTTGTTGCTCCCATCTCCCAAACTAATTAGAATGTGGTATCTGACAACCGGTTCAACAGTTTCCAATTAATGTCACATTTGTTAACAGAGCTCAAGTTGACCAGCATAGGAACTGCCCAGGAACAAAGCAAAAATTCCAAAGGAAATGCTGCAATTTCAAAACAGTGAATTGTACAATACAATCTTTGGATTTCAGAAATATTTATATTCACCTCATATATGGCAAAGAAAAACAAACTGGTACACTGCTGATGTCAACATTGCACCATGATGGAAATATCAGTAGGAAAACCTTGACAAAACAGAAGCCTGAGATGGAAACTTTCTATTACAAAACCAAAAGTAGAGTAGATATTAATGAGTTACACAACAACTATGATGTCACTCAAAACATAAAACATGAGCCAATCGTTGTGTTTTACTCAACCCTAAACATGTGTAGCATAAATAGTTTGACAGTTTACAAAGAAAATAACAAATGCGGGCCGGGGAGTTAGCTCAGTGGTTCCGGCACCTGTCTTGCAAGCGCAAGGGCCCGGGTTTGATTCCCCGGTAACCACATAACAATACTGGGTGTGGAGACCCACACCCAGCAGCAACCAGTACCACATCCCACAGTGCCGGGCGTGGTGGCTCACGCCTGTAATCCCAGCACTCGGGAGGCAGAGGCAGGAGGATTGTGATGTGAGTTTGAGGCTGAGCTCACTGCCAGCCTGAACCACAAAGCGAGACCCTGTCTCAAAAAAACCTAAAAAAAAAAAAAGAAAGAAAATAACAAATGCAAAATACCACAGAGAAGTTTTCTTAGAGGACTGGAAGGTAACTTGTAAGAGATCATTTATTGCAGAAGAAAAACAGTGCATTTCTTCCCAGGAAAACACACCAAAAAATTGTGGAGAGCACTAGTAAGCTGACAGGTGAATAGAAAGGCAAAGTATTACAAAGACCTATGATGACAACAAGAAAACTAAAAACATGTCAACCATGCCCTACAAAAAAGGACAGGAAAACAAGTACTCACGTATGCAGCATGGAGTTTTCATGTGTAAAGACTGCCTTGGGTATGACAGCTGATGCAGATTATTTCTGTGGTAGATCTTTGTTTATATTTACATTATAGTTCGCATAGGTTTTTATTTCTAATGTTATCTTTTAAGTTTTGTAAGCAAGTAAACAGTTAACATGAAAATGCTGATGTCTATTTTAAGGATTATATATTTGATATTTTATTTTATTGATACCTTACTTTTCTGTTAAGTGCATATATAGACAGAAGCTTCTTAAAAAAAGGGGACTGGGGATTTAGCTCAGTGGTTCCAGTGCCTGTCTTGCAAGCGCAAGGGCCCAGGTTTGATCCCTGGAAACCACATATAATAGTGGGAGTGAAGACTCAGGCCCAGCAGCAATCAGTGCCACATACCACAGTGCCAGGCATGGTGGCTCATGCCTATAATCCCAGCACTCAGGAGGCAGAGGCAGGAGGATTGCTGTGATGTGAGTTTGAGGCTGAGCTCAGGGCCAGCTGGAACTACAAATCGAGACCCTGTCTCAAAAAATCCTAAAAAAAATAAATAAATAAATAAAATAAAAAATAAAAAGGTAGTATTAGGGAAAGCAATAAAATTTTAATAAGGACTGAGAAGCAGATAACAGTTTTATATCACTGTTAAACCTCACAATATTTATAGCTTCACTGTTAAGTGTATAAAAGAGAATGTCCTTTCCTTAGAAAATACATTAATATATTTAGGAATAAGTTTAGCATAAAGTCTCAAGTTAACCTTAAAACTGGTTGATAAAAAGGTATACATTTATATAATTGAAGCTAATGAAATAAACACTTGCTAAGGACAAAACGTGTGGCATATCTTTAAATTATTATCTTACCATATATTTTCAAAATTTTTAAAATTTAAACTAAATTTTAAATGCTAAGCACTGCCACTGACTATATCCCACCAAAGCTGGTACAATATCCTTAACTAAGCTACCAATCTTATTTCAACAAGTTTACACTAATATCCTTTCATTATCCCTGGATTATTTGCAAGATCCGACATTACAACTGGCTGCTTTTCTCTTCATTCTCTTCTGGTCAGTATTTCTTGAATCCTTCTCCTTTATGCTCTTGAAAAAGCTGACTGTTACACCTCCTAATTTAATTTTTTCTGGTATTTTTTTCATGATTAAAATGAAGTTACACATTTTGGCAAGAATGTCACAGAAATAATGTACTATCCTCAGTGTATCACATCAAGGAGTTTATGATATCACAACTTTTTGTTGTTGTTGTTGTTTGGGTTTTGAGAAAGGGTCTCACTATGTAGCTCAGGATGGCTTCGAACTCACAGCAGTCTCCTGCCTCAGCTCCCAAGTGCTGGGATTACAGGCATGTACCACCACACCAGGCAATGTCACAACTTATAGGATTAAATTATGCTTATTTTGAATATCTGGTTAAGATATACATGGTTGGCAATGTAACTCAGTGGTAAATTCTTAGCTTAAAACTAATATGATTTCAAGTTTGCTATCCAGCATTTTGTTTGTTTAGTGTTTTTTGTTTTGTCTGGTTTTTAGAGACAGGCTGGCCCTGAACTCACCATGTGTCCCCAGCTGGCCTTTAACTCATGGTAGTCTGCCTGCCTCAGCCTCCCAAGTGCTGTACTAAAGGCATGTGCTACCATGCTGAGCACTATCTAGCACTTTAAAACAAAAAGAAAATAATGCTGAGTCATAGTTAAAAACTAATTTCTTGGATAAATGTTAAATAGAAATACAATAATAACTTCTTTTTATATTTGTATGATATACCACCACCATTGGGCATTAGGGATCCCACAGCTTTCACAGTGAGCTATAGCCCAACCCTTTTTATTTTTATTTTGAGATGGTATCTTGCTAAGTCACTCAGTTGCACAGTCTACACTCAAAGTTGGAATCCTCCTGCCTCGGCCTCTCAGGAAGGTGGGAAGAGAGGTACCTGCCACTATATCCAGTTTATATTATTTTTTTAAATTTCTATTGCTGTTAAAATAAAAGACAGCCTAAGTACTCTATTAGTAGAACAGGAATTTAGAAAGTGAGCTTACTCATTAATTCATTTTCTCTTTCAATAAACCCCAAACTCAAGCATTAAGTACCACATGCCTGGTCTACGTTATTGCCCTTTATCCATGAGCTCCCAGCACACAGAAGTTTTCAAATGCATGTCTGGTGTTTGTATGTTTTTTTTTTCTTTTAAATGCAACAACTGTCTTGTAAATTCTGACCAAATTTTAGAAAATAGTTGACCTTTTTTTTTGAGACAGGGTCTCACTTTGTAGTTCAGGCTGGCCTTGAACTCACTATGTAGAGTAGGCTAGCCCCAAATTCAGCAATCCTCCTGCCTCTGCCTCCTGAGTGCTGGGATTACAGGCATGAGCCACCATGCCAGGCACTATGGTATATGGTTACTGGAGATCGAACTCAGGGCCTTGCGCTTGCCCAACACACACTGGAACCATTGAGCTAAATCCTCAGCCCATTCACTGACTTTTTTTGGATGGCATTGTCTAATTCAGCAGGTCAGCCTTTCTGTGAAAGACGCAGCTGTCACAGCTTCTTCTCAGAGTGGAAAAGAAGGTACTATCTCACACCACTGGTCAAAGGCATCAATAGCACTTACCTTTGGTAGCTCCTTCTTCACAATGCTGAGCCATACTTTCCTGCGACGAGCATTGAGCTGCTCAATGGATAAGTGCTTCTTCTTGGTGCCAGGGGGAGGTGCATCATGAGAAAACTTGGCAAAAACTTTGGTTTGGTGGTGGTGACGACGAGGGGATTCTTCAGAGGAAAGCTCTTCATCTCTTCGTCTTTTTTTCTTCACCTTTTTCAACTTAGCTATAACGGAAAACAGATGCTCGCAAGGCCCTATCTCCTCCTCTACGCAGAAGAGAGCCACAGAACATCCTTATCACTTTAATAAAATTCTAGTTGCTTTGCTAATGCTACCTCAAGCTGGCAATATCTGTCCCTCTATCTGTTAAGGCTCACAAATATTCCAAGAAAAAAAAATCTCACTAACTTAGAAAAAAACATAGGCTATTCCTCACTTACATGAAAGAGAAAAACAGAAAAAAACCCAAGAATCAAGTTTCTGTTGAACTTAACACTAGCAAACAAGGTTTACAAAACATCACTGGGTGATGTTTACAAGACCATCACTGGGCTCAACTAACGTTCAAAAGGAAGGAAACTTAACTTCTGCCTGGTGGGAGTTGGAAGGTAGCTAGCTAGCTATAAAGTGGCAACAGAAAAAAAAAAAAAAATCACAGGCTGGTATAACACTAAAATTGTAAGGAAAAAAATAATCACACACAGAATGAAAATTTAAGTCAGTTTGAGAGGGGCAGACAATGTAGTTCAGGTGGGAAAAGGTGGCCAAAAGAGGCCTTTTGAGTAGAATCTCTATCTTGAAAGGAAGAAAATATGTATTACATAGTTTAAAATTTTCCCTTCCTATTCCTCCCTGGTTTCTAGCTGCTGAGAGCTCAATAAGGAAGGAAGGACACTTCCTGACAAACATGCAAACACTACTGAAGACCATCAGAGGTGATCTATTTTAAATCACCCCAGACAGCAACAACTATAATTTATTCCACTATTTCAAATTATTCCTCATATTTCCCTATGCAGAACCAACTGCTCTGAGAACCAATCTCAGAAAATTATCGACATTGACAAAGAATTTAGAAGTGAAAAGGAACAAACTAATTGGCCTGAACTTTTGGTTAGAAATCTGTAGTTCCTACATCATTCTGAGAAAGACTATACACCAAATGTGAAATAGACTAATACTATTAATTAGAAAGGATATTCTAAAATGTACGACAGATATTGTGAAATAGAAAATATTAAAAGGAAAAAGGGTAGGGGTAATTAAAGAAGGGAGAGGAAAATATTTGATGATTAAAAAAAGGAAACTAAGGGCCGGGGAGTTAGCTCAGTGATTCCGGCGCCTGTCTTCCAAGCGCAAGGACCCGGGTTCGATTCCCGGTTACCACATAACAATACTGGGTGTGGAGACTCACACCCAGCAGCAACCAGCACCACATATCACAGTGCTGGGCGTGGTGGCTCACGCCTGTCATCCCAGCACTCGGGAGGCAGAGGCAGGAGGATTGTGATGTAAGTTTGAGGCTGAGCTCAGGGCCAGCCTGAACCACAAAGCGAGACCCTGTCTCAAAATACCTTAAAAAAAAAGGAAACTAAGCTTATGTATAATATGAGGTAGGGAATTTGGAGGGGCAGAGGAATGGAAAAAATAAAAATTAAGTTGTGTCATATACTGGTACAAATTCTCAGTGCTGACTGTGATCACAAGGTATATATAAAATGTAATAAAATCAATTTTTAAAAAAGGAAAGTGTGGGATTTTTCAGATTAAGTAAATTTCTCTCTATCCTGTATACTATGTCTAAAATCCAAGTTAGGGGCCAGGGATTCAGCTCACTGGTTCCAGCACCTGTCTTGCAAGCGCAAGGACTCGGGTTCGATCCCCTAGTAACCACATACAATACTGGGTGTGGAGACTCTCGCCCAGCAGCAATCAGGACCACATACCACAGTGCCAGGCATGGTGGCTCACACCTGTAATCCCACCAGTCGGGAGGCAAAGGTAGGAGGATTGCTGGAATGTGAGTTTGAGGCTGAGCTCAGGGCCAGCCTGAACTACAAAGTGAGACTGTGTCTCAAAAAAAAAAAAATCCAACTTAGGTGCAGTACCACTTGAGCTAAATCCCTGGCCCATTATATCAAAATTCCAAAATCACTGTGGAATATCTAATATTCTGAAACAAAGAATGAATAAATGTGCAAGATAGTTCAATATGCTAACCTTTAAGCTTCTTGTCCTCTTTGAATTTCTTTTTTCTGGGTCCAAGTAAGTGCCGTTGCTGCTCATAGAAGGGGTCATATGTTGAAAGCAGCCCTGCACTGTAGTACTGGTATTGCTGTAACTGAAGAAAGCAAAGACTATGATGGGCTTGTATTTTACAACAGCCTTCAAGTCATCTTTACTAAAGATACTAAGCCAAAGAAAATCACAGCTCTGAAATATTCTTCCCACAGAGGCCGATTTAATACATAAAAAAAAGACTATCCTTAAATTCAAACTAAAAGAGGCTCAACTGCTATGTATAAGACAGATTGCTAGAAAAATTCAGGAAAGTAAAGACATTCCAGTTTCTGAATTTTTGCCAGAGTATTTATTTATTCCTCACATACATTCAAGATGAAATTAACTGCCTACAAAAAGATCTCCCCTTGGAAAGTAATCACAAGAAATAAACCATATTTCTATTACCAATTAATCCACAGACTTACTAGATTTCTAAGGTTGCTATTCATTTATTAGTTATCCTAATTTCCAACCTTCAATACTTCCCTCTTCATCTCCCACTAGAGAGGCTGCCACTGTTATAGATGGCAGCTGCATTACCAGAA
>PVIR01028910.1:0-21547 GCA_004026965.1 Petromus typicus | reverse complement strand
CTGCCAAACTCTAAAGCTAGACCTAGCTCTTTCACCATGTACTAAAATAAAATCAAAGAGGATTAGGGACCTAAATATTAAAACAGACACACTAAACCTGCTACAAAACAGGTTAGGTAAAACTATTGAAGACATTGGTTTAGGGAAAGATTTCATGAACAAATCCTCTGTAGCACGAGAACTGGAAGAAGAAATTGATAAGTGGGATCTCATCCTATTGAGAGGTTTTTG
The DNA here is from genome assembly GCA_004026965.1 of Petromus typicus. Classification (NCBI taxonomy): domain Eukaryota; kingdom Metazoa; phylum Chordata; class Mammalia; order Rodentia; family Petromuridae; genus Petromus; species Petromus typicus. The sequence goes on along the minus strand of PVIR01028910.1, from coordinate 21,316 downwards.
TGCAGCAAAAGACACCACTAGCAAAGCGAAAAGGCAACCAACAATATGGGAAAGAATCTTTACCAGCCGTTTCTCAGACAAAGGGTCACTATCTAGAATATATAAAGGGCTTAAAAAAAATCAATCCACTCAAATTTAAAGACCCAGTTAAAAAATGGGCATCTGAAATGAACAGACACTTCTGAGAGGAAGAAATAAAAGCAGGTAAGAAGCATATGAAGAAATGTTCAACATCACTCGTCATTTGAGAGATGTAAATGAAAGCAATATTAACATTTCATCTCACTCCACAAAGAATGGCTGCTATCTCAGAATTAGCCAGCAACAAATGTTGGTGAGGATGTGGAAAGAAAGGTTTCTCCACTGTTGGTGGGAATGTAGACTTGTACAACCCATGTGGAGATCAGTTTGGAGATTCCTCAAAAAACTACAACTAGAGGTGCCATTTGACCCTCCTATTTTTCTGCAAGGTATACACACAAAAAAATTAAAAGATTCATATCACAGTGACATATGTGCACCCATGTTTATAGCAGGCCAGTTTGTGATTGCTAAATCTTGGGAACAACCTAAATGTCCATCAACTGGAGACTAGATAAAAAAGCTGTGGTTCTTCTACAGAATGGAGTATTACTCTGCCATAAAAAAATAAGTTTGAAACATTTATACTTAAATGGATGTACCTTGAGGACATCCTCATAAGTGAAATAAACAGGTCATAGATGTGTAAATATCATATCTTTTCTCTGGTATGAGAAAGTTAGGATGTAAATGAGCTTTAGAATGTATGTTATATATTGTGAAATAGAAAATACTCAAAGCAAAATGGGGTGAAGGGGGAAAAACAATGAGATTATAACAAAAAAGAAAGGAAACAAAGTTTATGCATATAGGGGGTGGGGGTGATAGGGTGGGTAGGGGTAAGGGGAAAAATGAGAATTAAGTTGTGTCATATAGTGGTACAAATTCCCATTGTTGAGTGCAGTCAAGATGTGTATATGTAATGTAGTAAAGATTTCAATTAAATTATTAAAAAAAAGAGAGGAAGCTGAGCCTTCCATCTTCCTGTCTAGCCATATGATTTCTGCCTCTTGCTATTGTATTCCCATATCATGATGAGCCCTTGCCAGAGTACTGTATGCTGTTTAGACTTTCTGCCTCCAAAATGTAAGCTAAACAAACTCTTTTCATTATAATCCAACTAGCTACTAGTGTTTTGCAACAGTACTAAAAATGTTACTAATATACAGATAATAGCTCATACATACAAATCCTCCTAGTATTTTTTCTCCTCTTTCCTTCCTCTTTGCCAACTATTCTTACTTCTCTTCCCATCTTTTTCTTTTTGAGGTCCTGGTGAATCAGCCCAAGGAACACTGAGCTACATCCCCAGGTCTTGCTATTTTTTCATTTTGAAAAAGAATCTTGCTATGCTGTCCAGGCTAGCCTCAAATTTGAAATATGCCTGACTCAAAGACATTCCAAAATAGCTGTTATGTGACACCACATGGGGCTATGAATGTTCTTTTGAAGTTGATAAAATGTTTAAATTTAGGGAGCTTAGAAATATTACATAGAAGGGGCCAGGGATTAGTTCAGTGGTTCCAGCACCTACCTTGAAAGCACAAGGTCCCAGGTTTGAGCCCCAGGAACCACATACAACAATGCCAGGGGTGGTGACTCATGCCCACCAGCAATCAGTACCAAATGCCACAATGCCAGGTGTGGAGGCTCACCCTGTAAACCCAGCACTTGGATGGCAGAGGCAGAACTGTTCTGAGTTCGAAGCTTGCCTGGGCTACACCATGAATTCAGGGTCAGCCTGGACTACAAAGCAAGACTCTGTCTCTCAAAAAAAAAAAAAAAAAGTTTTAAAATTGACTGCAGTTGCCCATTTCTGTAAATGTATTAAAACCACAGAATTATAGACTTTAAAAGAGTAAATTGCATATCATGTGAATTTTACGACAATAAAGTTTTAAAATACATTCTCCCAAGAGAAAGACACCTATGGGAACTTACGAGCTGGAATCCATGTCTACAAGCTGCGGATCAATGCCAATAGTATTTATGAATAAACCCAACTGATTTTTCATTTCATTGATTTTTTCATTAACTCCTTTCCATTCTTCAAGTGGTTTCCCAGAAAGTTCCAGGTAGCTTTCCAACTTGAAAAAACAGAAGTCCAAGGAACCAACCGTATTTGCAATAATTTTAGACACACCTAGGAAAGTGAGAAAGGCATTAATTCCTATTAGGAATACTTGTTAGATTAATTCCATAATCTTAAATTATCCAACCAGCCAAGTGCTTATTTTTTTTCAACTTTTTATTATTCTACAACTTGCCTAGCCAAGAACCTTGGAAAGAGTCATTTTTAAATACAGGTCTAATGAGTTAATACTATGCAATTTGTGGTTTTTATGAGTAATGGACTAGTTATTTGATGAGTTTACATTCCAAATTTCTTATTTTCTCAGTTGAGAATCAAATACATTATACTCAGTAACTATCACTACAGTTTTTGGCAAATGCCATCAGTTCAATAAAGCATTCAGTAAAGATAATGATGATGAGAAATAGCTTCTAAGTGATTACGGGGTAGTTAACAGATATTAGAATAAATATGGTTGGTAAATCATTTTAGGTCATTAGTCAGCTTTAATAAATTTTTGTAGTTTTCAGTCCATCACAAAAATTGAGTTTAGATCCCAATGTTGATCCAGTGGGTGGATTTGCTGGCAGAAAAAATACCCTCTCTCAGTCTTACCTCATTTTCAAAATAAGAAATGAAAATGCTCCTTTCTTAGAGTTCTACAGTACAATAATTTCAAAACAAACTATTTTTCTTTAATGAAAATATTTTCATGGTATTCCTTAATATACTTTGAACTTTCCAAAATGTTCAAAATGACCTGTTAATTTCACTATCATTAATAATCTTGACTTCATCAATTTTAAGCCATTGCTACCTCATTTTTTTCTACCCAATGGTAACTAGAATTTTATCTAAAACTATATTATTGTTGTTATGCAAAGTCATGATTGTGTTTCCCCCTGCAGAGTAGTTCTATATTGAACAATGATCATCAATAGATCTGAGTAGCCTGGAACCCTTTAATGGGAATGATTTGCAAAGAATATATCACATGGTGAATAACAGTGCTTTGGTGGATTTTTAATAACTTTTCGGGGTTTTTGAGGATGGATTTCCCATATCTGTCATGACAAGGTAGGGCATTCAGGGTTTTTTTAAATAAGAGAAGGAGCAGTATTCAAGTACATAAAACCCAAAACAGCCATGACCAGAAAAGATCCTTTTCATGACACATCATATTCAGAATTCCAGGAATTCAACAAAAGAAGAGAATACTAACAGCTGTTAGACAAAAACAGCAGGTATGAAGGTAAGTTTATCAGTATAACAGCATATTTCTGAGCACACTAGGCCAGAGAATTTGAAGTGAAATTTTTAAGCCTTAAAATGAAATAATTACCAACCCAGACTTATATATACTGTAAAATCAATGTTCAAACTTAGTAAAAACTAAAGATTTTCACAACAAATCAGAAAAAAATACATGCCCACTAAGCTCGCATTACAGAAAATACTTGTAAGAATTTTTATGCTGCAAAAGAAGAAACACTTTTTTACCAGTTGTTCCTCAAAGGACCACTATCTAGACTACATAAAGAATGTTAAAAAAAAAAAAGAGAGACTGCTCAAATTGACAGTCCCACTTCCAAAACAGGCATTTGAAAAGAACAGACATTTTTCAGATGAAGAAGTAGAAGCAACAAACAAACAATGTTCAACATCACTGGTTTTTCAAGTGATGCTGATGAAAACAATCCAGACATTCCACATAACTCAAGAAAGAATGTCTGCTATCAAGAAATCAAATTTTATGTATGTAATGGAATATTACAAAGGCTGGATAAAGATGTGCAGTGTTTCATAAAATGCAGTATTAAGGCCAGGAATTTAGCTCAGTGGTTCCAGTATCTGCCTTGCAAGTGCAAGGTCCCAAGTTCGATCCCTGTAACCACACACCACAATGCCAGGTGTTGTGGCCATGCCTATAATCCAAGCACTCAAGAGGCAGAGACAGAAGGACTGCTGTGAGCTTAAGACTTGTCTGGGACAAGGCTTCTCAGGGCCAGCCTGAACTATACAAAGTGAGATCCTGTCTCAAAAAAAAAAAAGAGTATTACTTGGCCATAAGTAATGAAACAGATATTTATACTTAAATGGATGCACCTCGAGGACATACTCACAAGTGAAATAAACAGGACAAAGATGTGTTAATACCTTCCCATTTCTGTAGTATAATAAATATATAAATGAGACCTAGAACCTATCATAGGTACTATGAAATAGGAAGAAAATATTCAAAGGGAAAAGGGAGAGGAGAATGGGTAGATGAAAGTAAAGATGGAAAAGAAAAAATCTGATGGTAAAAATAAAAAAATGGAAAGAAAGCTTATGTGCATGGGTGGCTGTTGGTGGCAGGTAGGGCAGAGGGATGGTAAAAAATGAGAATCAAGATATACCATGTACATGTTCAAATTAAATCTGAAAAGAACTTGAAGAACATCTAAACTGACAGCTTAAAATTTCTTTATGATGTATAATTCTTTTTGCCCATTAAAATAAATACTTAGAATACTGGATAGAGCCAGGGAGACTACCAGCATCAAAGAGCCCAAAGGAAAGGACACATCTAATGAGGAAAGTAAATAAGAGGAAAAGAGGAATTCCCACTAGAAAACTAACACAATGTCAGCATTCAACAAATACCCTGCAACAATAACTCTCCGTGTCAGTGTTCTTAAGTTTCCCATTTACATGCACAAACTAGTGGAGTGGATCAAAAGCAAAAGGTAACTGAATATTGCCTAAAGGAGACCCACGTCACCAAAAGGAAGTATACAGACTGAAAGAGAAAGGATGGAAAATGGTGCTTTCTTTGACTAGGCCCAAAAAAACAAACAGAAATAACTACCTTCTTTTCAGAACAACAGAGTTCAAGTCCAGACTGACCAGAGGAGACACAGGGGCCACGACACACTGGGAAATGAGAATAATTCAGTAGAAAGAGATAACAATTGGGAATATCTATGCACCAAATGTCTGTGCATCCAACTTTAAAAAACAGAAGTAATAGACATAAAAAGACAGCTAGAGACCAACACAATAACAGTGGGGGACCACAGTACCCACTCTTACAATTAGACAATTCATCTGGACCAATGAAATAAAAAAAGAAATATCAGAGTTAAGCCACCTCACCAAAAAATATAGACTTAACAAATGTCTGTAAGTTTTCACTCAAAAACAGAACGTACATTTTTCTTAGTACCACATGGAACTCCTTTCAAATAGATCATACTTTAGCCATCAGTTATGCATAAGTAAGTACATAAGAACTAAATTCCTTGCCTGTTACATTTTAGCAGAATGAGATTAGAAATAAACAGAAAATAATTACAGTAACTACAAAAACACATACAGATTAAATGATACATTACTGGATAATGAACAGACCACAGAAGAAATTAGAAAATAAGTATAAAAGTTCTTAAAATCAAAATGACAGTGGATCACAACATATCAAAACCTATGGAACACAATGAAAGCAAGTCTCTTAGAGGGAAGTTTATGGCTATGAAACAACACATTAAACAAAAGTGACCTCAAATAAATATTATAAAGATGCATTTAGAAAAACAAGAACAGTCAAAATCTGAAACTAGTACAAGGAAAGAAATTGTAAAGATCAGAATTTAATTTAATGAAGCTGCAACTAAAAGAAATTATATAAGACAGAGTTCATTCTTTAAAACAATAAACAAGGCTGAAAATGCTTGGCAAACTTAGGAAAAACAAGAAAGAAACATCTCTGTATCAGTGTAATTAGAAATGGAAAAGGCAAAGTCACATGGACACTGCTAAAATCCAGAAAATTAGACAAACCTACTCTGAAAACTTACATACCAATAAACTGGAGAATGTAGAAGAAAAAAATTTCCAAAATTGAACCAAGAAGATGTAAAAACCCTGAACAGAAAAGTAGTCAATAATAAAATAGAAGCAGCAATAAAAATTCTACCCAAAAAATCCCAGGACGTGATGGATTCACCAGAAAATTCTCACAAAACTTCATAGAAGTACCAACACCAATACTGTACTCCTCAAACTCCATGACACAGACAGGGGAGTTGACACTATCATACTCTGCTAGCCTTACCAAAACAAGAGAAGGACATAAGGAAGAGAGACAGAAAGAGCGGGGGGTGAAAGAGAGAGAGAGACAGAGACAGACAGAGACAGAGACAGACAGAGAGACAGAGAGAAAAAGAGAAGGGGGAAGAAGAAGAAAGGAGGAGAAGGGAGAGAAGAGGAGAGGGAGAGAGAAAAAACAAAAGATGAATAGAAAAATGAAGGGAGAAAGAAGGAAAGAAAAAAAATTACAGGTCAGACTTCTTAATGAACACAGATGTAAAAGTCCTTAATAAGCCACTGGCAAACAGAATTCAACAAATCATATATATATATGTATATAAAATGACTAAGTAAGCTTCATCTCTGAGATGCAAGGATGGTTCAACATATGCAAATCACTGACGGTAACACTTCACATAAAAAGAAACAAAACAAAATTCATATTATATCACTATATGCAGAAAATAGTCTTCAACAAAATCTAACATCCATTCATGTAAAAACCCTTGCAAAAACAGGTATAGGATATTATCTCAAAATGATAAAAGCCATTTATGACAAACACAAACAACATCATATTATCATATTTTTAATAAATTGATTTATTGGTACTTTTTAGCAAAACATTATGATCACATTCCTCATTGAGAATTTGTACTGGCACGTGATTTGTCTTAATTCTCATTTTTTTCCTATTCCCTTGCCCTCTCTTCAATCCTTTATACCCCCATGTACATAAATTTTGCTTCTGGTTATTTCTTTTCATCATCAAATATTTTCTTTCCCTTTGCTTTCCCCTGGCCCCTCACCATTCATTCCCCTTTCCCTTGCCAACATCTCATTAAATGAAGGAAAGGATTTTCATAAAATCCACTCACTCTCACCAGGTTGGCTCCATACAGTAGTGGACACTTAAATCAAAACAATCAGTTGAGAGAAAGAAATAAAAGGAATACTGCACAGCTATTTATAGGAAAAGGATAAGTCAAAATATCTTTATTTGTAGGTCACATAATTCCTTACCTAGAAAAGGCCCAAAGCTCCAAATGAATCCTAGAACTCATCAGTAAATTCAGCAAAGGACACAAAATGAGTACACAAAAACAGCAATCTGTACCCAACAATGAACCCATCAAGGAAGAAACTAGGAAAATAATCCCATTCACAATAGCTTCCAAAAATTAAACATCTAAGAATTAATCTAACCAAGCTTGGAAGAGAAACATCTCCACAATGAAAAGTGCAGGCTGGGGATTTAGCTCAGTGGTTCTGGCGCCTGCCTTGCAAGAGCAAGGTTCTAGGTTCAATCCCCAGTAACCACATACCACAATGCCATGTGGGGTGGTTCACGCCTATAATCCCAGCAATCAAGAGGCAGAGGCAGAGCAGGAGGACTGCTGTGAGTCTGAGGTTTGCTGGGCTATCTAGTGAGCTCAGGCCAGCCTGAACTACAAAGCGAGACCCTGTCTCAAAAATAAAATATAAAAAATAAAAAATAAAATGAAAAGTGCAGTACTCTGAAAAAGGTGATCAAAAAAGACATGAGAGGACGAGGGATTTAGTTCAGTGGTTCCAGCCTCTGCCTTGCAGTGCAAAGTTCTGAGTTCGATTCCTAGTAACCACATATCACAATGTTGGACGTGGTGGCTCATGCCTGTAATCCCAGCACTCGGGAGGCAGAGACAGGAGGATTGCTATGAGTTTGAGGCTAGCCTGGGCTACATAGTGAGCTCAAGGACAGTCTGAACTACAAAGCAAGACGCTGTCTCAAAAAAAAAAAGGCATGAGATAATGTGAAGACATTCCTATTTCTGGACAGGACAGGTACAACCAATATTGTAAAAATGGCCAGACTTTCAAAAATTCAGATTGAATGCAATCAAAATACCCATCTTTTTCATAAAACTATAAAAAACAATTCTAAAATTTATACAGCACCAGAAGAGATCTAGAGTAGAAAATACAATTCTGGAAAACAAGAACAAAGCAGGAGGCATCACAATCTTAGATTTCAGAATATACTACAAAGCTATGGTGATTCAAAACAAACAGCGTGGAATCAGTACAAAACAGATATAAGTACCAATGGAACAAAATAGAGGATGCAGAAGGAAACCCAGGCAATTTAGCCATCTTATCTTTGACATAGGGACCAATAATATATACTAGAGCAAAGATAGCTTCTAACAAATGGTTAAATGGGGAAACTGGTTACCCACATGCCAAAGAATGAATCTATACCCTTATCTCTCATCATCAAGTAAAAATGGTTGGAAGACCTGGCCATTAAAACTGAAGCAGTGAACTTACTGGAAAATAAAATAGATAAAATTCATGAAGAAGAGACTTTCAGAGAAGAGCCACAGCTGCGCTTCAAATAACACGAAAAGCCAACAAATGGAATCATATCAAAGTAAAGAGTCTGTACAGTAAAGGAGACAATCAATAGAGTAAAGAGACAAGCTACAGCCTGGAAAAAAATGTTGTCGGTTATTCCTTGGATGGAGGACTAATATCTAGAATACATACTGAACAAAAAACATAGCTTCTCCCTCCAAAAAATTAAAAGACCCATTAAAAATAGGAAATTTCAAAGAATAGACACTTCTCAAAGGAAAAGAAACAAGTGGGCATAACTACATAAGGCTCAGCATCTTTGGCCATTAGAGAAGCACAAATTCAAACCATCAGAGATTTCATATTCCTTCAATAAAATATTACTATCCTCAAGAACTCAAAAAACAACAAATATTGGGGTGACTGTGAGGAAAAAGAACCCTTCTACACTGTTGGAACTGGAAACTAGTACAGTCTCTTTGGAATCAGCATGGAGAGTCTTAAAAAAATCTAGAAATAGAAATTCCCTTTAACCCAGCTATACTTTTTCTAGGTATCTCCCCAAAATGTTAAAGATCTCATATTATAGCTACATAGGCTAATCATGTTCATACAGTAGCTAAATCTTGGCCCCTATATATTCCCATCAACAGCTGAAGAGATAAAACAAATGCAGAATATAGCATACACACAATAGAGTACTACTCAACTTTTGCATGTTTCCACTTCAGTCTCCTTTCCAAACTGTCATATTAACTCTAACCCTCCGATCTATAGTGTCAACTAAACGCATCATCCATCATCAGTGTAGAGAAATGTCTTTTCCAATGTTCATATCTAACATTTTATTTTATTCCATTTCCTGGAACTGTAAAACATATTAAATGAAAATGCTGGCCTGAGGTTTCCTCATCTATTTCCTCAGTCTAATTATGAAGTCTTAGTTCTTTGTCACTAATGACAGTACTGGCCTTTCAGAAGTTGTTTAATTACTCCGAAGTGCTTTTCTTCCTCAGTATATTCCATTTAAACTTTAGCTCAGGATGAACTGCCAAAGTTTAACAAAAAAAGACAGTATTTCTTATGTGATTATAGGTTTTTTTCTCAGTATTTTTATGAAGTATATCATGGTTATTGATTATTATGATTATGGTTATTATGATTATGGTTATTAGGAAATGCTGAGCCAACCTTATATTCCTGTACAATACATTCTATATTATACATTCTTATCCATCCTACTTGTTTAAAGTGTGTTTTTATCTGTGCTACATAGAATATACTCATTATTTCATTTGAATTTTTGTACTTCTGACTATAAATAAAAGATGATTTATGAGTTTATTTGTACTACATTTTTTAAAATTATACTTCTAGGTTAATAAAAGAAACTGGGGAGTTTTACATGTTGGTCTAAAACCTTAAATTGTCTATGACATTAGAAATTATATGCTATTTTTAGTTGCTATATCTTTGCCATACATATTAAACATATTCATCAAAGGGAATTTGTATCTGTATGTTATATCTTAATTCTTTTTTCCCATTTCCCTCCAGTCCCTTTAACTCTTCTTCCCCTCCTCATTTACAAAGCCTTGTTTCCATTTTTTTCCTTCCATTCTTTTTTAAAGTCCCTTTTCCTTTCTTTCCCTTTCCCCTTGCTCTTCTTCATTTCTCTTCCCAAGTGAACATGCTCTTCCTACTTCCCCACGTCTGTCCTCCATTTTGTTCCTTATTTACCATTTGGGTTTTTCACACAAGAAAAACAATGTGCTATTTAAATTCATATATCTGGTTTTGGAAATTTATGTTTGTTAAAGTTTGAATTACTTGGCTGTTCTATTGGGGAGAAAGAGGGAGAGAGAGTGAGGAGAGAGACAGATGAGAAAGGAGGAGGAGAAGGAAAAAGAGAGGAAGAGGAGGAGGGAAAAGAGGAGGAAACAAGAGGGAAAAGAGAAGGGGGAAGGAGGGAGGGACGGAGAGAAAAGCAGCCTCTGATAGCTCCTCACACTTCAGAATATCAGCCAATTTCAAACAACCTTACTTGATTGCACACTCTTAAAAGCCAGCCAACTAATGATAGTCTTATTCTAAGGCTTCTATGGCTGAAAATAAACTACTAGTTAAATGTTCTTGTTTCTAAAAGTTTTTCAGTCTCTGCACTCCATGCCTCCAAAAGTCCAGTTGGTGAGCCTGTCTCACTTTGCTCAAAGAAGTTGTGCTTTGCATTATAGCTCTCTCCTCTATACCAAGCAAAAATTCTCAGCAACAGGGACATGGTGGCAGGTATTACAGTCCTGAACCTGAAACTATACTATAAAGCCACTGTGATAAAAACTGCATGGTACTGGCAAAGTAACAGACCTGAGGATCAATGGAGTAGATTAGAAGATCCAGAAACTACTCCAGATATACTGAGTCACCTCACCTTTGACAAAGGAGCGAAAACTCCTCAGTAGAGGAAAGATAGCCTCTTTAACAAATGGTGCTGGAAAAACTGGGCTTTAACTTGCCAAAGACTAAAGTTAGACCTATCTCTTTCACCGCGTACCAAGCTAAAATCAAATGGATAAGAGACCTAAATATTAAAACAGACACACTAAAACTGCTGCAAAATAGGTTAGGTAAAACTCTTGAAGATATTGCCTTGGGGAAAGAGTTGAACAAAACCTCCATAGCATGAAAATTGGCAGAAAGAATCAACAAATGGGATCTCATTCTATTAAAAAGCTTCGGCACAGCAAAGGAAACCACCAACAGAGAGAAAAGGCAAACAACAATATGGGAAAGAATCTGTACCAGCTGTTCTTCAAAGGGTTACTATCTAGAATAAATAAAGAGCTTAAAAAAATCATCCCACCCAAATTTGAAGACCCAATTCAAAAATGGGCATTAAAAATTCAACATTTTAATAGATATTGAATATATATAATATTATAATATATAATATAATATAATTATATAATAATATACAATAGAATATAATATACAATATATTAATATATATTATAATATATCGAATATATATTATTATATAATATATAATATTGAAGATATATCTATCTTCCTTAAATAAGTACAAAACATGAATATGTGGGTAAATATAAACAAATAATGTCTACATGTTAACAATGTCTTGTGAGATTTAACTACATAAAAATAACCGAAGCATGCACCACACACACACATGCACACACAAAAGACAAAGAAAGAGCAAAATAAATTTTAAATGTTTGGAAAGTAATAACTCCAAACAACTCAAGTCAAGGGAGAAACCATCCGGGAAATTTAAAAATATATTTTAAAGTAAATGATTAAAAGAGTATGTATAAAAATATGCTCTTCTTTGGAGAAAGCTGGCTTCTTTTGACACTCTTCTATTGTGATTCTTTCTGTATTCATTGTTCTTGCACCTCCAGTCACTCTTTAAGATCTTGAGGATCTACTTAGTCCTTAGTTCTCGTTTTATACATTTTCAAGACCACTCAATCAAAAGTCGTAGCTTTAAGTAACACATATAGTACTGATGTCTCCTAAATTTGCATACAAGATTTCTCTCCCACATTCCTGACCTGTGATGAGTAAGTTCACTTAATTGTACTACAGCTGTTTCAAAGTCATTATGTCTAATACTAAACACACAATTATATCCAACCTTTTTTTCCTCCTGTGTTCCTTAATCCCAATAAATTGGATGACTCACATATAGTCCTAATCAGGAACATGATCATCATGTATTGACTATACCCTCAAATTTGCAGAGTATACATTTTTTTTTCAGGGTTTGTTTGTTTGTTTTCTCAAACAGGGTCTTGCTTTGTATTTCAGGCTGATCTTGAACTCAGCCTCAAACTCAACAATCCTCCTGCCTCTGCCTCCCAAGTATTGGGACTATAGGCAAGAGCTGCCATGCCCAGCACTGTGGTATGTGGTAGTGATTGCTGGTGGGCATGGTTGAACCTGGGCCCTTGCACTTGCAAGGCAGGCACCAGAACCACTGAGCTAAATCCTTGGCCCGCATAAAGTTTTTCCTGTCCCTTATTTTTGTTTCCTCCTTTCCATTCCCACATTTTTAAGCTCTTATCATCTCTCAGTACATTTCTACAAAACATTTCAATATATCACTCCCTTGTGGATCTTCCAATATATTTTCAGAGTGACTGTTTAAAATTCAAGCCAATTTACTACTGCAAATCTTCCAATGGTCATGTATAGCTTTAAGATTTTAAGCTTCTTAGGCTGAATGTGGCAGCCTTCCTACTTCTACAAAATCGTATTACACGTATACCTCTAAGAATTACTCAGGATTGCTTTGGCTATTCCAGGTCTTTTGTGCTTCCATAACATTTTTTCAAACCCTTTTTCTAGTTCACTGAATATCATTAGTATTTTAATAGGATTACATTAATCTGTAGATTTTTGTATTATGGCTATTTTAATAACATTAATTCTGACCATCTATGAATGTGGGAGATCGTTTCTCTTTTAGTGTTTCTTCAGTTTCTTTCCTCAGTGGTATGTAATTTCCATCGTAGAGGTAGTCTTTCACCTCCTTAGTTAGGCTTCTTCCTAGGTTTTGTGTGTGTGTGTGTGTGTGTGTGTGTGTGTGTGTGTGTGTGTGTGTGTGACAGGTCTCGCTTTGTAGTTCAGGCTGGCCCTGAGCTCAGCCTCCAACTCACATCACAGCAATCCTCCTGCCTCTACCTCCTGAGTGCTGGGATTACAGGCGTGAGCCACCACACCCAGCACTGTGGTATGTGGTACTGGTTGCTGCTGGGCATGAGTCTCCACACCCAGTATTTTGTATGCAGTTTCTGCAGATTGAACCCGGGTCCTTGAGTTTGCAAGACAGGTGCTGGAACAACTGAGCTAAATCCTCGGCCCTTCCTAGGTATTTTAAAAAATTGAGTTTATTGGTAACCTAGGCCTTTTAAAAAAAGCTGTTGTGAATGAAATGATTTTCATGATTTCTTTCTCAGCAGGTCCATTATTGGTGATAGGAAAAGCTATGGACTTTTATATGTTCATTTTATGTTCTGCCATTTTGCTGAATTTATCAGACTTGGGAATGTTCCATTTGTCAGGTGGGGCTCTGTTTGGATTCCATCATGGATAGGCGCCTTGGGTTGGATGCTGGAGAGTGAGGCACATTTTGATGGACCCATGTTGATTACCTAGCAATCATTAAGGTCAAAAAGTTCACCATATTCTCCTTATTATTCTATTCCCTGGAAATCTACTTGATACTACAAGATATCTTCAATTCCACCAAATCTTTTCACAATTAGGATTCTTCTTGTAACTTGTCTGCAACAATTTCCAGGGCAGCTCCAAATTCCTTATAATTGTTAGCAAACCACTTCAAAAATGGTATTCTGTTTTAGCCAGGTATGGTGGCTTACACCTGTAATTTTAGCACTCAGGAGGCAGAGGCAGAAGGATTGCCATGAGTTTGAGGCTAGCCTGGACTATATAATGAGTTAAAGGTCAGCTTGAAATACTGTAGGGGGAAAGGTAGCTGTTTAGCAGTTTCCTGGGACTACTAGTTAAGCAGAACTTCTGCAGACCTGGTGTTGCAGAACTCCTGAGTTTCCTTATCACCAGTTCACAGGGGATGTTCCCCAGACATCTTAAGTTTTGTATTACTGAATCTTGCAAACAGGTTGGTAAACACTGGGATAGGAATCAGGAAGAACTTCAAGGCCTGTCCCAGGAAATGCTCCAGCCCACCTCTGAGGCTGTTCTCCCTGCTGGACCTCATCCCTGAGTGCCTCGTTTCCTTCTGCGACCCCATACATATATTGGACTTACACCGACAAAATACAAAATGAGACCGTCTCAAAAAAAAAAAGTATTCTTTCAATCAGCTCATGTTTCTGTCTTGTCTCTTTGTCTGTGAAATAAGATTTATTCTTCTCTTGTTTTAGAGAATTTTCTCCTCTTCTGTGCCTTTGCAATGAAGAGCATATCTCATTATATCTAGATTTTCACAGGCTATTAGAATCTCTGTAACTCTCATTTCCATAGCTTTTAGTTTATCTTCCACGCCAACACAGTATTTGCCCATGTCCTGGGTAATTTCATTAAAATATCATCTTATTAATTGCTTCTCTTGAATGAATTTCACATTGGAGAGAACTTCAATAGATCATTCAGTAGCTTGGTCGAATCTATTGTCCCCACCATGGGATATAACAATTAACTTAAAAACTTTTGATCACAACCTCTGCTCAAACATATCAGATTGATTTAGTTCAGTTTTAAAGTCAGCTGACCCAGCTAAAACAAGACCAGCCATATTCACTCTGTTCACAGAAATAAACAGCTGTACAGTGCTTGCTCTCTGCTATCTTCTGAACCTAGTTATATCACTTTTACATTCTTAACCAGGCAGAATGCAAGGCTAATTGACCTCTTCTACCATGTTTCTTTGGGAGATACACAGTAAATTTGTTCAGGACTTCTGTTATTTCTTTGGAGTGTACCAAAAAGTGTATCACATGCCAGAGTGCTGGACATGGTGGCTCATGCCTGTAATCCCAGCACTTTAGAGGCAGAGGCAGGAAGACTGCTGTGAGTTCAAGGCTGAGCTCAGGGCCAGACTGAACTACAAAAGTGAGACTCATCTAAAAAAAAAAAAAGGGCACCACTACCATGTATTACAATGAAGCCAAACTTGCTGTCATCTGAAAGTAGTCCTGTAAGAGTCTCTGTATGGAATTTGCTGCCATACAAATATAACAATATATTACCTGGTTTAAAAGGCTCAGAGTTAATGTTGATATTCTTTTTTTTTTCCTTCTTCTGTTACAACTGTTTCCATGGTAAACAATCAGACCATTTGGAGGTACTTTCTTATAATGTTTGAGTCTTTGTTGTACAGATATAATGGTCCCCAGGACTGAAAGGCAGTTTACTCCTAACTTCATGTTAGATGCAGTCCCAAACTCATCTGGTAACATTTTTGCCACTCCTGAAATCCAGTCTTTGGGAAAATGATCAATGCTATCGCACTGGTGCCATTGCCACAGGCCAGCTCCAAGCTCTCTTGAGCTTCTTGGTCTTGCAGATCCCCACATTCCTGTTGGCAGCACTGGAGTCATCCACCACCTTCTCACTTCCTCTCCCCAATATTTCTTGGGAGCATGATAGATTGTAAGCACAAATTACAATGAGAAATATGTACAGATATAAGACTAAAAGACAAGATAACGTGTCCAACAATGTATATGAACAGACAGGTGAGAGGAAGGACCAAGTAACTGCTAGAGAGATATGAAGGAAACGTCACATTTCCTGTCTTCTCCACTGAACTTTTGATTTCACCCTTATAGCTTCACATATTGCTCTCTCGGTGGCACACTGCCTGGTCTCTCAAGCTCACTTCTGAAAACTGAGTGAAAGCCTCCCTGACCCGTAACTCACTTCGCATGCTTGTGAAACCAGCGCCATGTGAATGATGCCACCATCTGCTGCCAGCTTGAATAACAGTAAGGCTCCCTTGCATCACGCCGGCATAGGCCTCTGTGTAACTGCAGGTGAGGTGCCCTCCAGCCATCTTCCATATTGTCTTCATGTAAAGTACTTGGCTTCTTTTGAATACTAATAATTTTAACAGCCAAGTTCTCCTATGCTCCCTCCTTATTGAGGCTTTTTTTCTGGCAAAATTGAAAACTTTTAAAATGGGTTTTTGCTTCTAATTTTCAGTACAAAAATGGCTAAAATCTACCACTGCATGAATGTTGGGCTGTGTTGAAGTTTTCTTCACTAGATCTTTTGAAGCTTTAATTTTTCTTTTTAGTTATTTATTTAATGTAATACAGGTAGATATCAAGAAAGAAAATAGCCAAAACACTGTTTAGTTACATAAAAAACATAAACTCATAAAAAGGCAATTAGAGAATAACAATGGTTGTTACTGGATATCATGACCTTAAAAGAATGACCAAAATGTTGCTCAAACCCACCAACAGAATAATTAATCTACTACCCTTAGCCTCAGTTTCCCATAAAGTCTCAGGACATGAGCAAAATGTAGACAAATCTTCTGCCACAGTGTAACATACACAGTTTTCTATCCAGCTGTCAATGGAGTCCTTGTTCCCAACTTAAACCATGAGCCTGGTCTTCACTGTTTGTATTTTCATCAGCATTCTGGTCTTTTGGGATCTTGGGTTACAGTATTGTAGAGATGCTCTAATGGGCATTTCAAGCCTTTCTAAATTCCTCCCGCAAATCAGTTTGAAAGACATTCAGCAGTCGCAGGGGCAGGAAGTGGGACAAAATACCTAATACCAATAATTTAAAGGAGGAGAGGTTTATTTTGGCTCACGTTGATGTTTTAGTCCTTGCATGACTGGCAGCATGGTAGAAGGACCTGAGAGGGAGAAAGTTGTTCACATCATGGCAGCCAGAAAACAGAGAAGGAAAGGGTCTCCTTCTAGGTCACACGCTCCTAAACAAGCCCTAACTTCTAACATATCTAGCTATAATGGCCCCATAATTCAATCACCTTCCAAAAGCCCCACCTATGATCTCATGAGGCACTTGGGAGACATCGATATATAAACCATAACAGTTCCAAAGCTGTTGGGTATAAATTCGGGTGAGAGAAGGAATGGAGGGACTCAGGAATGAGTTCAAGAGAAATGGCAGGGAAACAGCCAGGCAGACTGAGCCCTAGGCCTTCTTCCAACAATTCTTTTTATTATGCAATGGATACAAAAGTAGCAATGTAAAGAATATGAAGAACAACAAATTAGAGGCAACCTTGAGCAGTTCCTGGCACAAGTTATGCAATACTTCCTGATGGTCCTTAAACCCCAGCCTATTTACCCAACATCCTTTGCAAGATTCAGTAACATAAAACTCCCTGGTATGCCAGAGATATCTTCTGACTGATAAGGAAACTATGTTTACTCAGAGCTCTGCACAACCACTCCTAAGAAAACATAAAAAAGCCACTTCCATAGGTATAACAACAACTCTACTTCTTGATAACTATTTTTTGTATTATTCCATTTTCCACTGCTATAACAAAATACCAGAGGCTGGTTAACTTATAAAGAGGCATTTTTAGCTCAGAATTTTAATGGCTTGAGAACATCATAAAAACTTCTGCTCAGCTTTCTTGAAGGCCTATTTGTAGACTGCATGACAGTGGCAGGAATGCATGGTAAGACAAGTAGCCAAAGATCAGCTTATCATTTTATAATAACTATCTCAAGATAAGAATTCCCCCAAGAACTACACTAATTCTTTTCAAGGACAGCACCCTCCCATCAGGCTCCAACTCTTGATCCTAAATGGAAATGAAAAAATGATGCAATCAGTGCCAGAGATTGTCATTAAAAAAAAAAAAAAACCACCAATCCAACTGTATGTTGTCTAGGTTCAAAGACATAAATAAATTTAAGGAAACAGAATAAGAAAGAACATATCATCAGGTAACAACCACAAGAAACCAAGGCATGGTAGCTATTATAGTATGAGATAAAATATTTCAAAACCTGTAACAATTACAAATATATAGACACTCAGTAATAGAGTACTATATTATACAAAGCAAAAACTAGGAGAAATGAAAGAAATAGAAATTTAAAAATAATAAGTTGTGATTCCAATACCCTACTTATAAACCCCGCAATGGAATATTCAGGAAGAGATGTGAAACTTGAAAAATGTTATAAAGCAAGCAGACCTAACAGGTACTTGCAAAACCTTCTAGCCAACAAAAAATGCATTTATATCAAGTACATGAGGTATAGACTCCAGGCAGACAAAATGATAGTCCATTTAAAAAAACACCTTCAATATATTTAGGAAGATAGAAATAATGTTAATTCTAGTCTCAGGCCATAATGAAATGTAACTTGAAATCAGTAACAGAAATATTTGGAAAATAAAAATATATAGAAAATAAATGGAATATATATATATATATGTATATATATATATAAAAATTTTAAAGGAACTAATAGTGCTGGGGACATAGCTCAGTGGTGCAGTGGCTGCCTGAGTGTGATTCCTAGTACCAAAAATTAAAGGGACTCATAAATCTTTGAGATGAATTAGTCAGTATGCAACATTATCAATACTTTCAGGGTACAACAAAAGCAATAGCTCTAAAAGGCTAAATTAAGAAAGAAAAGGGCCGGAGATTTAGCTCAGTGGTTCCAGCACCTGCCTAGTAAGTGCAAGGTCCTGAGTTTGATTCCCAGTAATCACATAAAACAATGCCGGGCGTGGTGACTCATGCTCATCAGTAATCAGTATCTCACACCACAGTACTGGCCATGGTGGCTCACGCCTGTAATCCCAACACTTGGAAGGCAGAGACAGGAGGATTGCTGTGAATTCCAGGCTACGTTCAGGACCAGCCTGCACTACAAAGTGAGACTTTGTCTCAAAAAAAAAAAAATAAAAGAAGAGCAATTAGTAACCTAACTTTTCGTTTTATGACACTAGATAAAAAAGTAAGCTACAGAAACCAGAAGGAAAGAAATAATACTAACCACAATAAAAATAAAACAATGAAAAGAGACACTACAGAAAAACAATAACACTATAAACTACTTTTTTGAAAAGATAAAGACTTGGTAAGCTTTTCCTTCATTTGACAAGGAAAAATGACTCAAATTCATAGAATCAGAAATGAAAAAAGGGGAAAGTATGAGCAATTCTACTGAAATAAAAGGGTCATAAAAACACTATGAATGATTTTTCTAGTAAATTCGATAACAGAATCTTCATGACTTTGGCAAAGGATTCCTAGATGTGACACCAAAAACACTGTCCATAGAAGGATGCTATCAATAAATGAAAAAAGTAACTCTATTTCAGAGAATAAGAAATATTTGTAATTAGTATACATTATCTGAAAAAGTACTATAATCCAGAACATATGAAGAACTCTTATAACTCAATAAAAAAGAACACCAAACATAGCAGAAGATGTGAAGATATACTTCCCCAAAGAAGATATACAGATATGGCTGGTAAGCCTTTAAAGATGCTCTACATCATCACTCACCAGGAAAACATGAAATGACAAATCTACACAAAACAGAAAATTACACATCTACTGTTTTGGTGAGAATCAAAATGTGAGATACCCACATCTGTTGACAGCAATGTAAAATATCAGAACCCTTTTACCTGCTACGGGGAATGTGAAATGGTAGAGCATCTTTAAAAATAGTGTGACAGTCCTCCAAAGTGAAATACAGAGTTACCAAATACCAGAATTTCCACTCCAGATTACTCACCAAAGGAAATGAAAATACATGCCTCCTCAGAAATATGTACATAAATGTTTACAACAGCATAATTTATAATAGCTAAAAAGGGGAGAAACCCAAATATCTACCAATAGATGAAATGATAAAATTTTAAATGCATATAAAAAATAGAAAATTTGGCCAATTAAAGAAATAAATAATACATGGTAAAACATACTATGTTAAGTGAAAGAAGTCAAACATAAAAGAAGAAAGATATAATTTCATTCATATGCAGGGCTAGAATATGGAAATCCGTAGGAAAAGAAAGGAAACTTCAGACCGGAGTAGAAATAGAGCAAGGGAATGAGAGCTAAAAAGTATAGAGTTTCTTTTGAGGGAGATTCTAAAATCATGGCAATATTCTCAAGTTGACTACGAAGATAGCTACACATGACTGTGAATATGTATTAAACTATAGATTTTAAATAGATGAATTGTATCGCTATATCACAATAGTTTTACATCAAAATAATTTTATTTTGTTTGATTTTTTAAAAAACTATATGAATATAGGACCCAGGCATTTAGCTCAGTGGTTCTGGCGCCTGTCTTGCAAACTCAAGGGCCCAGGTTCGATCCCCTGGTAACCACACACAATACTGGGTGTGGAGACTCACGCCCAGCAGCAATCAGTACCACATACCACAGTGCCGGGCGTGGTGGTTCATGCCTGTAATCCCAGCACTCAGGAGGCAGAGGCAGAAGGACTGCTGTGATGTGAGTTGGAGGCTGAGCTCAGGGCCAGCCTGATCCTCAAAGCAAGACCCTATCTCAAGAAAAGAAAAAAAAAAAAACAAAAACACTATACGAATATATTATTTCTACTTTAGCTTTAATTTATTCAGAATAACTTAAAGTGCCTTATAATGCCACAAAATCGAATTGTCATTGCTTTTTCTTACCATTGTCCCCATTTATTCTTACTTCATATCGTTTGTAGAGTCTTCCCAGGCTCTTCATCATTTCCAGCAAATACTGTTGTTCTGTGGGCATCTTCCCCTCAATATTCTTATGGCGACTAAGTATCGCCATGCCAGTATCTACCCAGCTCTCTTGTAAGTGTTTAATAATCTTCAAAGTATCATATTTTGACACTAGGTGATCCCCAGCATAATTTTGTTTCTCCTTAGTTAGTTCCTAGAGAGTAGAAGGGAATGAAATAGCATGTAATTCATCAAAACTGACACAGAGCCTTCTTTCCCTGTGACCTCCATTATTTTGAAATTATATGGCCCTGTTGTTATTTTTCCAGCTATTTATTCTCTAAAGAAGTAATGTGACAAACATTTTATTTAAATTTAAATCAATGTTGTTACTGTATAAGAAATCTACAGTTTAACAGCAGGAAAATACATTAAATTTTATGAGGGTAAAAGATTTAGGGACAAGCAATGATGTCCTAGAGAGCCAGAATGTTTATTTATTTTTTTAATTGAAATCTTTATTGGCATATTACATAGACACATCATGA
>PVIR01028909.1:0-21485 GCA_004026965.1 Petromus typicus | reverse complement strand
TCTAAAATGGAGGCTGAAGAGAGTCATCCTACAAAATGAAGTTAGCTATACCTTTTGAATAAGTAACAGGGCAGTCTGGAATCACAAATTGTCTCAGACATTTGTTTCACTGTATAGCACTTATTTCACTGTTTCTGATTACAGCTTGTTAACAGGTTCACTGAATTCTTTTCTTATCACTGTGTTTTTGTTTGAAACCTCAGTGGTTCCTAGGTCTGGTTTCCTTCCATGTTATCCATCCAAACACAATCACTTTAAAATCTCTATATACTTCAATTTCCATCTCACTCATCCCACAGTAAGTATAATGTTTCCAGTTGGAACTCTAATTTCTATGGTGTATGGTGTTTGTGCTGGAAACATCTTATCAGGCCGGGGATCTAGCTCAGTGGTTCCAGCACTAGCCTTGAAAGTGCCAGTGCAGGATTCGATCCCAGGTAACCACACACAACAATTCTGGGCATGGTGACTCACTCCCACCAGCAATTGGAACCGTATACCACAGTGATGGGTGTGGTCGCTCATGCCTATTATCCCAGAACTCAGGAGGCAGAAGCAGGAAGATTGCTGTAAATTCAAGGCTGAGTTTAGGGCCAGCCTGAACTACAAAAGGTTTCAAAAAAGAAAAAGAAAAAGAAAAAAAATCTCATGATTTGACTTTAACATAGTGTATCACATAATTTGTTTGAATAAATTCATGAGAGCCAGTTTTATGATTGAATTTAAGGGTGACAGTGACCATTTGGCCTGAGCTATGTCTTGTTAAGATTTACAACATTTCACCTAGCGCATAGCAATTGCAGAGTAAGTGCTCCAAAGTAGGCGCTAGGTTCAAAAGAAACATGGATAGAGTCAAGGTTTTTTAGAACTATGCAAAATTATCTGTGGCTCATGAAGCAGCAAGGGAACTGATTGAAATTAATTTGCTAAAGAGATTGGGAGATTAAAATCATAAATAGGGAAGATAGAGTGGATAATAGGTAAATTTGAGAACTACAAAACTGCCCAGAGCATGGATTTGCTGAAGTCACCATAATGGACATTGTGAACTACAAGTACCATGTCTTGTCCTGTCATGATACCCTTCCTTATCCTTCTATCTCTTTTTTTTTTTTTTTTTAAGGTTTTTTGAGACAGGGTCTCGCTTTTGTGGTTTAGGCTGGCCCTGAGCTCAGCCTCAAACTCACATCACAGCAATCCTCCTGCCTCTGCCTCCTGAGTGCTGGGATTACAGGCGTGAGCCACCACGCCCGGCACTGTGGTATGTGGTACTGGTTGCTGCTGGGTGTGGGTCTCCACACCCAGTATTGTTGTGTGGTTACCGGGGAATCGAACCCGGGCGCTTGCGCTTGCAAGACAGGCGCCGGAACCACTGAGCTAGCTCCCCGGCCTATCCTTCTATCTCTTAACACTGCTGTATCTATCTTTATTCCTGGGTGCTGGATGTGATGACCAGCATTTTATCATTTCCAGCATTGGGATTCATTTGACCAAGTCTCCAATATTTTATTGTAGTAAACATTATGTTCTATAAACAATAGTAGCAAAGATGTGATTGGTGGTGGTGGTCACAGGAGGACTATTTAAAGTATTGAGCTTGCCAACATAGATGAAAGATATTTTAAATATTTAAAAGATATTCCAATGGACTAATTTCAAGTCACTTCAGATGAATAGCAAAGATGAATAGATAAAGATCAGGAGAAGGCATGTTTTCTTTTTGCTATTAAGAAGTCCCAGATGGAAATGGAAAGGATGCTTGCTCCTTTCAGTAATCACGTGGAAATGAGAGTGACCCCTGGGGATATCATAGAACAAATTACTCTTTGAGTGTGTGACTGGACCACACAACTGCTAAGAGTAACTAATTCTAAGTCTCCACGGCCCTTTTATCTCTGCCTTTGAATTTCTTGTAAAATATTTAAAGTAGTTTACATTGCTAATTGGCCTTCAAGATCAAAGGAAATTTGCATTTGTACAGAAGAACAAGATGTGCCTCCAGCTTTTTGGGGAATGCTTACTTATGTGTAACATCAAATTACAATTATTTTTTAGTGTTTTTTCTTAACAATCTAGGGTGTTGACAAATATATCTCAAGTTAGGGGTATGACTATCTTTTCAGATTTGCTATTTTCATTCAAATAGTTACTGAGATCACATATGGCATTGCATGTGGATTTTTTCACAATTCACACTTTACTTTGAAATAATTCCAAACAGAAAAGTTGCAAAATTTTATAAATGTTTGTTAACTTTTCATTCAGCTTTCTTAAAATTAGTTGCTATGTTTATGTTTTGCTTTATCAATCATATGTGTATATATATGTATATGTATATATGTAAATACATATATATGTAAATATGTATATTTTCTATGTATGTGTACATGGATACACATCTCAGTGATGTCAAAGAAAAATTACTATAATGAAATTTTGTAGACAAAGGAGGATTTATTGAAGATTATTACAATAGAGGAGAGAGATATAATTCAATTTACCTGAGACAAAGGCAAGAGTAATTTTAAGAGATAGTATGATATAATGGGAAAGTACTAGAGAACATTAATGGGGAATTGGTCAAAGAGATGAGGCCATCTGTGTCTGGAAATGGGTGTTTAAATTAGGATCCTTTGCTCTCACAGGGATGAAGAGATACAAGTGCTTTACTTCCTGATGGTTACATTTCAAAGGATAATTGCCAAGTCCTCAGAAAGTTCCTTCTTGAACTGTAAATCAAGCAATAGCCTAGCGGTGGTGGGGACTATGGTGGCATGGATTATTCCTCTCATGGAAAACTCTCAAAGTCTCCTCTCTTTAGTAGAACATCTCTGTAGAAGAGGAAGAAGACATCACAGTCCCGTGGCCACCATAACCAGCGTGTGCATATCAGGGTCAAGGTGATTGTATAGTATATGGCACATAGAATTCAAAGGGAAAAAAAGAATAGAAGGAAAGAAGGAAAACAGAGCGTTGGCAAATAAAGAGGGAAGTAGGGTTGAAAGGAGGGGTGGGGGATGGGAAGAAAAATAAGAATGAAGATATATTATGTAGAGGTATAAGATCTCTATGATGAATGTGATCATAATGTCTACCAAAACTGTACAAAGAAAATGTAAAAATAAATACATACGTTAAAATAGAACATGTGTATGTGAATGCGTGTATATTTGTATTTTTCTGAAACATTTCAGTTCTTATAATATCTGTCATAGTATAATGGTCTAGTGTAATAATCTAATAAATGAATGTTTTCTTTCTTTTCATAATGATAGCTTAACTATTAAAATTAGGAAGTTATCTTATACATTTTCCATAATGACTCTAGACTGCAGAGTAATTATGAGGATATTGTTTTATAAATGAAGGCAATGTGCTTGCTGGCATTTGATCTCAAGTCTGGAGATATATCTCTATATTTAACAGCATCTATTAATTTTTAAAAAGAATAAATTTTTTAAGATTAACAATCCTCAGTTTTCATTTTGTTTGTTTGCTTTCATATCATTGTGTAGAGCAGTGGACAGGGGGTAGGCACACTAAGAATGTGAAGATTTGAGATCTAGTCATTCCAAGAGAATACAGCAGCTCTCTAGGATTTTGGTGCGCCCGATCAGCCCTGGTTGTGTCAGAAAGCTGAGCAGGCTAAACTTCAGTGCTTGTAGAAAGCCCCAGTTGCTGTTTATACTTTTTGTAGGGTGGCATAGAAAACTTAGCAAAAGCAGAGGCGTCCTTGCCATTATTAATGATCCTCTAGGCCCTTAGCCACACTCTGTAAGCCACAAAAAATGAAATATTCATTAAAACGTTAAATTATCAATACTATGTAAGTGACGATGAAAGAAATGACATGGTGAGAATAGGCTTTCTTTGCATTGAGTTGTCATGCTAAAAATTTCCAATAAAAACAAACCTTTAAAATTTTTCAAAGAATTAGAGAATGTAGTGTTTTGAGTGTCTGTAGGTCTGTAATCTATTAACAAAAATGCATCAATGTAAGAATGAATTATTTTATATATAAAATATACCAAAAGGAAGATAAGGAATTTATCTATTTTATTGTTTTCAGTAATTGTACATTTATATAGTTCTAAACATACCTAATGTACCTGATAAAGACCTAAATATCTTATTTGCATATCTGAGATATTTGAATTGTTTAGTAAGGTCTAATTAACATCTCTGATTTAAAAAACTTTTTCTATTAAAGGTTATGTAGTAAATATCATAAATTTTGCAGGTCATACATGGTCTCCATCACATATCCTTCTTCCAGTACTATTGATACTTTATAAAAGTATTACTTCAAGGACCTTACAAAACATGCCAGGGGTTTGATCTGCCTCATAAATTTGACTTTTGTGTTGATCACTGGTCTAGATCGGCTGTTAGAGTCAGTTGCCCCATATATATTTTTATTGATACACACACACATATGATAAATGAAAGTTCTTAAGATTTTCCCTCAGGATTATTTTGACTTAATGTAACCAAGTACATTCAGTTAATAAATTTCTAGAATGCATATTGTTACCTATTCCTTTCTCAAGATGATAAACTAATAATCCTATTGCTACATTAGAGCTAAATAAAAGGACGAGCTAAATTCAGATAATTAATGGTTATCAACCTATAATATTTTTGTATGGGTAAACCTAACCTCTTTAACATTCTTATATATCAGTATATAACTGATTATGGAGCATAGGTTTTCTAGCTATTATGTATCTTTGAACACATGCACTATTATAATTTCCAGATGACATATACTGCAATATAAATATTGGGACAACTAATCTACACTGTGAAAGGAATAAGCTTGACCTGAGATAGGTAAATATGACGATTTTACTCACCAATATGTAGTGAATGTCCAGAAGAAGGTTTGCTACTAAACATACTAAAATAAAAACTAAATGAGCAGATAGAACACTATTCTTATAATTAGTGTATCCATTATCACTGTGGCCTTAGGAGCTGATAAAGTTACCCCCCTCAAAAAAAAATGACAAGACTCAGGTTTTAGTGAGAAGGGAAGGATCACTTCTGGGTCGATGCGTGGTAGGGTCAGAGTCAGGTAAACATGTACATTTCCTGATGCTGCTTCCAGGGCATGAGGATGGAGGAGCATCATGGTCTGGTTGCCTCTCAATCCTTTCTTTCCTTGGCCGTGGGACAGTGGCCTCAAAGTATCCTTGAGTCATCCCTTTGGAAAAGGACATCTTTGATTCTGCAGTGAATTATGTGAAACGTAGAAATTGTTTATTAAGTAAACCAATATTTTTGGGGGGAGGAAAAAGAGTTGAGCACACTATAAAACTATACTTTTTTTACTTTTTCATATTTATAAAGTAATAAATATCAATATCAGTGACAAACATATGAGGGCAAGCAATGACTAATGATATAGTAACTAAGATACTTTAGCAGAAGCTTTATTGATTTTTACAAATATTGTATTTTTATTTGTTATGTTAAATGTGCATTGAACAATATTTCCTTTCCATGGTTATTTTTTGTTAATTTAATTACTAATCACATTCTCTTTTGAGTCTTAGGACTAAGCTGAATGCAAATCATACCCACGTTATTTGTTCTTCTTTAAAAGTATGGTAAAAATGTGATAAGGAAATATAACTTAACAAAAAATGTCATAATAAAAAGACCAGGAAAATGTTCAATTTCTATAATAAAAGTACAAAATGATTGAGATTGTAACAAAAAAGTAAGGAAACAAATTTTATATATATGGGGGGGTGGTAGGGTGGGTGGGGCTATGGGAAAAAATGAGAATTAAGTTGTGTCTTATACTGGTACAAATCCCCATTATGGAGTGCAATCATGATGTGTATATTTAATGTACCAATAAAGATAATTTAAAAAAAGAAACAAAATAAAATGCCAGGAATACAAAAAAAAAAGTACAAAATGAAAATATTTACTAATTGCATTCCACAAACAAGACTGAGTTTAGCTCATATTTTATTCTGTGAATCTAAAAAGTGAGGACACAAATTATAAGGAAAACAAAGTAGTAAGTTTATAAGAATTTTCTAAAGAACCTCTACAGTGTTTTTAACTGAACTGTATCAACAGTGAACTGAATTAGTCTTATATGACTAGATTTTCCTAAATTTGCACTTCCATACTAATTCAATAATAATTAGTTATAATTACAAGAGTAGTTCATATTGTTCTAACTTGTAACTTGGTGAATAGGTTAAAATGTTTACTAAATAGTGAAATTTGAAAGATGTTGGGTAAATTTTCAAACTGTAATACGGAGGAATACTGAAGCTAGTCTCTGCATATTGGACACTCAAATTGTTCAGTTTTCAAGAAATATGAGACATTATTGAATAGGTAAATTTATGGATTTAAGAGATAAATAAAGGGCCAGGAATTTAGCTCGGTGTCTCCGTGCCTATCTTGCATGCATGAAGTCTTGATTTTGATCCACAGTACTCACCCCTCCAAAAAAAACTTAAATAAATTTTACTGTAATAAGAATGATAGCTATTTAGAATGGAATACGTCCTGGTGTTTTTGGTAGTATCTACGTAAAACAGGGGACTGATGTCTGTTATTTCTATGTGATGCAAATACCGTGTACATTACTGTGCATGTTCAGTAATGTCCTTTAATAGCATCAGAATGACTTTGTGGTAGGATTTACATATAATAAATCAGCAAATGCTACAAAGTTTTACTTTATTCAATAGAGAATCAAGTGTTAAACATGTAAGAACACAATGATTTTCATATATAAGTCAAAACACCTTTTTACTCACCCATTTATAGAATGATGATACACATTAGATGAGTTAGAAAGAGATGAATTGATTCAAAACACTATGAAATGAGAGCACATAACATAATAAAGTGATTCATTTAACTAGATATTCTAACTTGGTAAGAGCATAGAAACTCATATTTTACTTAATAAAATGTGTAATTTATTCATTAAGAGGCCAGACCTGGTTAAGGCAGATTGATGAATATGTATACTACTGTCTCTCAACAGAGATGGATTGACTCCTTTATTCTTATGACTGATATAAGTTATATTCTTGATGCTTGATATCCATGAATATTCAAAACTTTCTAATCTTTTAAAAATACCCAGACACATATTCATAATTTGGACCTCTGCTATTGATAGGTCTGTTAACAATTATGTATACTATGTAAAAGTTAAGTTGTTTTAATTTCTTGAAAAAGATAGAACCCACATTTGCTGTCTTTTAAGTGTAATCATACTTTCTCTTAAAAACAAAAAAATAAACAAACAACAACAACAACAACAACAACAACAACAAAGTAGGAGAATGGGCTGGGGATTTAGCTCAGTGGTTCTGGCGCCTGCCTTGCAAGCACAAGGGCCCAGGTTCCATCCCTGTTAACAACAAACAACAATGCTGGACATGGATACAAAGGCCCACCAAGCAGTCAGAACCACATACTACACTGCCAGGCACAGTGGCTTATGTCTGCAATCCAAGCACTGGGGAGGCAGAGACAGGAGGATTGCTGTGAGTTCAAGGCTTGCCTGAGCTACATAGTGAGTTCAGGACCAGCCTGAACTACAAAGTGAGACCCTATCTCAAAAGAAAAAAAAATTAGGAGACAATCTGGTTACACAATGAAAATTTTAATATGACACTGATGTTTTTCCTATTAAAAGAATTACTATATCAGTGGTTCAGAACCTAAGCTCTGCACTCTAAATGATGGAGACTTAAATTCCCAGCATGCCATTTACAAAGTGATTTGGGGCAAGTTATTTAACCTTTGTCTTCTTTGTTTGCTCAACCATAAAATAGAGATAATAAGATCCACCTTGTAAGAATTTCATGAAAATTAAATATGAAAATATGTCTGGCACGCAATTAGCCATCAATAAATAATAACTTGAAATATCACTAGAAGTGAGAATAACATTTCAGAAATACGCCTGAGTAGATTTCCATGGAATTTTGATAACATGTCTTCACATTCTACTTAATGTCTGAGGAAGTTATACTCATGTTAGAAAAGTAAATGTTCAGACTTCTGATATTTATAATTATAGCCATGACACATGTGTTTATTGCAAAGTAAATGATGCTGCTAGCATATCTGTATAATCTGTGATGCTCTCAATTCTGTTCTGTATTGTTTTTAACCTTTGGAAGCAGTGGGGATCCAAGTTGCATATGCTGCTCCAGCTGCTGTTGCTTCAAGCTTTCCACCCTGGTGTTTACCTGTGAGAGTCTGTTGTGTGGAGCCAGGAATAAGAATTTGAAACAACAGAATACACGACAACTTTTTTTTTTTTTTACAATGTTTGGTACATAGATTTGTTTTAGTTTAAAATTGTCCACAAGTGCACCTGAAGTTCCATTTAATATAAAATACACAATCATTGGAAATTCTTTCAGGCACCACAATGTGATGGGAATTACTCCTGGAATGCGGAACCAGTGAACAAGGAGAGTATGAACTTCTAAGGAGCTTTATCATTTAGTTGTGGGAGAGTCTATCATAATAAATTAGTTTTATATAGTTATATATGTAAAACAGTGGGAAATTCTAAGGAAACTATTACATGATAAAGAGTATTATGAGAATTTTACACTTACATGTACTTGAAATTCTTGCACAAGTATCACCATAATGACCTTGTGTCACTTCATCATAAAAACTATTCTGGTACAAACTCTCAATGTTGAATGCAATGATTATGTGTATTCAGAATGTATCAATAAAGATTTAAATTTTTTTAAAAAACTATAATCTTCCTATAACCCAAACTACACTTCTGAATTTTCTTTATGCTTTGCATCATTGTAGTGGATATCATTATTGCTTACTATTTTCTTTTCCTTCTTATTAAGATGTAAATTCTGTAGGTGCAGAAAGTTTTGTCTCTTTTATTCTTGTGTCTGTTTTATTCACATTTTTTAAATCAAGACTTTTAGTGTTTGGTTCCCCAATATGACAGAAAATCTTGAAAAATCCTCAGGGAAAAAGAGTAAAGGACCGGGAGAAGGAATTACACTGTTACTGAACCGGGTATCATGAGCGCCTCAACACACAGCACAACTTATTCCCTGTCTTAGTGTGAGTATGTGAGTATGTGAAAGGTGGATGGAAGAGCAGAGAGTATGGAGGCGGACGGCATCAGGATTGATGAATGCTTCTTTCTAAGCTGGCAAGGAGACTGCACGAGGGAGGTGGGAAGAGATGAATAAGACCTGTCAAATAGAATTAGGGAGAGAAATTGGGAAGATCCTGAGCATCCGATTAGAATGCCTACTGGATAGTGACGACTTTTAAATGAACAAAAGAGTAAGAAAACAGAAAGGTGAACATATTTGAGAGTATATTTTCAGTTGAATAATTCTGAGTGCCTGGAATACTCAGCTGGAATAATAACCTCTCTTAAATGCAGTTATTGGAATTAGGACTAGTAATTTCAGAGTAATTAGGACTAGAATATTAGTTTTAGGAGTTGTAAATATACTGGTGATAACTAAGGTTAAACTATCCATTAAAATAGAAATGTTTTATATGCAATGGTATCAATAGAAAAAGATTTTTTTTTTTTTTTGAGACAGGATCTCGCTTTGCAGTTGAGGCTGGCCCTGAGCTCAGCCTCCAACTCACATCACAGCAATCCTCCTGCATCTGCCTCCTGAGTGCTGGGATTACAGGCATGAGCCACCACACCTGGCACTGTGGTATGTGGTACTAGTTGCTGCTGGGCATGAGTCTCCATGCCCAGTATGGTATGTGGTTACCCGGGGATTGAACCCGTGTCCTTGCACTTGCAAGACAGGCACCAGAACCACTGAGCTAACTCCCCGGCCAATGGAGATTTATTTTTAAGGATGAGCCAATTTTCATTGGTAGAATAATGCAGATCATGGGTGAAAGGAGTTCTCTGCCCCTGTGTACAGGAGCAAAGGGGAATTAAGCCCTAATTGGTTTCCTCATGAACATAAAGGAGAAAGGCCCTACTCAGATGATTAGGGAAAAGTTAAGACACCTGGGGTGAAGTTTTTGCCAGAGACTGTGGTTAATGGCTGTTGGAACCAGCTGAATCTTTTGATAGTTGATTGTGTCAGTGGTGAGGCAAAGCCTGGGAATCCTCCTCCTGCTAGAGGCAGAAACCCTCTCCTGCCTGCAGGTTGAGCTCACTTGGTGTCTCTTTGTCATTCATCCTTGTTCTCCTGTGGACCAGAGAGGAGCACAGTAATGGACCAGGTGAGCCAGATACAGGTGGCACATCCCTGCCCTAGCCTGGGGACACCTCTGTAACTGATTTAAGGAAAAATCAAGTGTGTATAATCAGATTCTATCTAAATAATTTTATTGTTGGAGCTTCAGTGTGAAGAAATGTAATTTACTTAGTAAAGGCAGTAATGGATATGGTAGATGGAAATAAAGCTGAATTAAATAAATAATACCAGCTTGTAATATAAAGCAACAAAATAAACGAGAGCTAGAAACAGTAAATTAAAAGTATAATTTACTATTACATACTTACTTCTCTTTCTATTTCTTATAAATACACAATGATTTATAGAAAATAATAATTATAACAGTATATTACTGAGAAATAATATATAGATGCAATGTAAATGCCAGTAATAACACACAAACTAGAAGAGAGAATACATTTTATAAGACTAGCATTTCTACATTTTGCTGAAATTAAACTGACATAAATCAGTAGTAAACTCTGATGAGTTAAATAATAATGTAAGCACTCACTATGATTAACAAAATAAATATAATGTACATATATTAGAAAAATCATTGGAATAGTTAAACTGTTACTATAAAATATTCAACTAGAAAAAAGCTGTAGTGGAGGAATAAAGTGTGAAATGACATATGGAAGGTATAAAATTTATTGTATCAATAATGATATTAAGTAGGAGTCCAACATTATGCAGCCAAAACACCATTTGTCTAAATGGATATGAAAAAAGAAGAAGAACAGGAGAAGGAAGGAGACTGAGGAAGAAGAGAAGGCAGAAGAGTTGTTCTTCATTTTTAAAAAAGGTAACTGAGCAGATAGATGAAACTAGTTTGCATAACTTTATTATTCCATGGCACATTGTATATCATGCAAGTATCAAAATCCCTATTTTAGAAGAGTGTAAGAAGGACTTTTGCCATCTCCCTTGTGCCATACACACAACTAACTTCAAATCCAATATTGACAAAAATGTTGTAACAAAAACTAAAAAATCCTTGGAAGATAATATTGGAGTCTGTCTTTATCTCACTCAGGTCACAAAAGTTAAAACAGAAAATTAAAGAGCTTCATTACAATCAAACGAATATTTCTGTAATGAAGGTACACAGATGGCCAAAACATAGATAAAAATGCATTCCCTTTTCTCATTAGGAAAACGAATGTCAAAATTGAAAGGAAACACAACATTGTATGTGTTTAGGTAAGTATAATCAAAATACTGTGAGAATCAAATAATGTTGATCAGGAGACGGCAAAGAAAATGAAAGTCATGTAATGAGAGTAAAAATACACCATTATTTTACATTCCTAAATACCTGCCAAGAGGAAAAAAAGACATTGTCATATAAACATTTACACATAAATACTCATAATAAATTCATTAATATTTGCCAGAATGAAAATATCTCAAATTCTAATCAACTGATGGATGAATAAGTGTCGTATATACTACAATATAATTTTATTTGACAGTGAGTGAAAGTGAAGTATATACACTGATGAACCTGGAAATACTAAGTGAAAGTAGATGGTTGATAAATATTATATATTGTTTGATTACATTGATATGAAATATCTAGAGTAGTCAAAGCTATACAAAATGTGTATTAGTGGTTGCTTATTACTGAAAAACGTTACAGAAAAGGAAGATGGGCTCCTAATGGATATGGAATTTCTTTTTTGTCTATTTAAATATTCTAAAACTTAGTAAATATTAAAATATTGAGCTGTCTATTTAAAAGGGAAGAGCGTGTAGGGGTAAATAAGGAAGGGAAAATGAATGTGATAATAATAAAGAAAAATGGAAAGATTTTGTATATAGGGGGTGGGGATTGCAGTGTGGGGGGAAAGGGGAAAAATGAGAATCAAGTCATGTCATTCTGGTACAAACTCTTAATGTTTAATGCAATGATGATGTATACTCATAATGTATCAATAAAGATTTTTTTAAAATATTGAGCTATCTAATAAGAAAACCATTAGCAGCAGTATCACAAAAACAGGGTTCGTCAACTTTACCAGAATGACCTTCTGAAGAAAACACGTGGGTAAGTGGAGGGTTGTCCTGCACTTTGGTGAAGTTTAGCAGCATTCCTGGCCAAATGTGGCAACCCCAGTTGCAATGGCTCCTATTGTAAAATATTCTGGGTCTCGGATCATCTCTGGTTATGAACCACACACATAACTGTGGAGGAGCGAAGGGCACACACTGATAGCTACTGACACTTCTGAAGAGATAGCAGGAGAGAGAGGGACCGAGGAGGGCCCTATGGACTTGCAAACGTTAAGGACAAACAAGCCGTGGCTTTTTCTGAGAAAATGTGAAATACATAGTTCTTGCTTGATAATTATAAGAACATAATAGACTATCACAAAGTAATACTTCATATAACCTGTACCTCTGATTGGAACAGAATAACCTTTGAAATGGTTTATTGGAAACTATGTAAAATCAGATTTACTACTTAAAAGTGGGAAGTGAAGGAATAAAATGTAAATGGTGGCTTGTGCATTTGTAATGTTACTTTATGAAAAACATACATTTAAATTTAGAAAACACTAACAAGTGGTTAATATGCATTTCCACATTTCCACAGCAAAATGAAAAGAAAATTTGGGAATTGGAAAAAATTAACAGTAAATAAAACTATTTAAGAGTTTAAAATTTACTAAGAAAATAAAATTATTTTTGCATTACAATAATCACTATAGGCACTTTTATACACTGCTGAACAAAATTAGCTTTGTTGCAATAATGAATTTCAGAAGAGTATAATTTTTAAATTCCTTATATTAGGGATATGATTTTATTTTCATCTTTTCAAAGCAAAACTAAAGAGAGTAAGTGAAATTAAAAAATGACATTCTTTTAAAAATGTGTAAGAATCAGAATAATCCAGGGGAAAAAAAATCTCAATACTTTTGCAAAACTTAAAGTAGCTTGCTTTTGATTCCTTGTAAAGTACTGTCCCTGAGTTCAACTCTTTATGGGATTCATTAATTTAACTCTCATACCAACATTATGAAATGGATGTCTCAGTTCTTAGAGGAAGAAAACAAGACAGATATGTTAAGTCACCCGTCCAAGTCACACACGATGAATGATGTAGTCTTGCTTTGGAGTTTGGCAGTTTGTGATTCTTGCCTAAATGGAAGAGCAGATCACATGGATACATACCTATAAAAATAGAAAAATAAAAACCAACTCGTTATGGAGATGGTTTAAGTTCTGAACCAGATGGGCAGGTGGGAAGAGGCAGACTGCACGGCTTCTCATGTATCCTCTTTCCCGGAGCACAGCCCTCACCAAACGTTCCGTTCTCTAGTGAAAATAAAACACTTCTCGATTGGGCTTAAATTTAACCCAGAAAGCCCGTCGTATAATTTCATATCTATTCGCAGAGTAGCTCTACCTCCCTTTGATGAGTGTCATGTACTTTCTATGCTACCTATGAAAATGGCTTTTATCACGATGGGGTTGTGAAGACCTCCACGTTGAGTTTGTTTGTACAGCAAGGCTGGTCTCAGAATGCAGAATCTGCTTCTCTCGCTGAAAGGATTTAAATTACACAGTGAGTGAGATGCTGTGTGCAGACTAGCTAAAGCAAGTGTTTTATTTCTGAAGTAAATGGACTGCAACAGATGGAGGGGGAAGCACAGCTTTGCTAAAGGCACAGCCACTGCGTGGCACCAGCTGTTGCTGGGAGATAGTGGACAATGGCCGGTGATGTACAGGAGGAAATCCAAGTGCCCGCGGTCCTTGGCTCTGGACTCTGTGAGGGGAGAGGATCTTCTCACATTCTTTCAATTGAGAGTGAAGCATGAAATTTTCAATGCCCACTTAAAATGACATTGCCTTATTTGACTGAAACATAAAACAGCACCAAAACATTCCCTATTTTAATCTGCACTGAGATTTGGTTAACACTATAGAATTCATGGAGGGGACTGTGGTTAATGGGTAAAAGGTAAAAATAGAATATATTCTTAACTTTGCTGTACAGCTTGCGAACAGTTTTTGCTATTTAAATTTACATTTAATTAAATATTCTTATTCATGATCTTGTTATTTAAAGAGTGAAAATAATATTTTAAACCATAATTACCTTAATTTAGATTTTAACAGAAACTTTATTGCTTTATTAATTTATTCCTTTGGTATTAAACATAAAGCCCAGAAGCATAATGTGAGTGACCATGATCTTTTAACTTCTATGGCTGAATTTTCTGAGAGTAATTTTCTCATAGAGACTATACAAGAAAGACTCTGGGGAAAAAAGCGTATCAAGAGAATACAGGAGATTAAAAAGGGTCTCAAGTGATGTAGAGGTTAAAACACAAGAAAGAAGCTTGGATACAGTGTGTAAGAAGAATGAATGTTTAAATCTGGAATAAGCACAGAATATTAGATAGGGATTAGTTTCCCCAGGCTTCTATATCAAAATACCAAAAATGGGGCTTAGGAAACACATATTTACCTTCTAACAGTTTTGTAAGCTAAGAGTCCATGACTGAGTACAGCAAATTTGGATTCTATTGAGAGGTCTTTCTGAGTTGTAGGCAGTTGGTGCCTCTCTTCATCCTTACAAAATATTTTCTCTTTGCTTGCCAGGAAACAGAAAGTTTTCTTCTTTTTATTCTAAGGGCATCAATTCTATAAAATTACATTCCCACTTTATGTCCTCATTTAACCTCACCTAAATAATATAAAACTCTTAACTCCACCTACAGACACATTGGGGATAGAGTCTTCAACATATAAATGTTCTAAGGTAGGACAATTTAGTTCATAGCAGAATCATCTCACAGTAAATGGGGAATATAATTTGAACTGAAGAGTATGAGTAACTCAACTCCTGTAACATAAGAGGATGGTTTAAGAACAGTGATGTACTATAATTCTACTTTTGTGAGTGCTATGATAGTCATAAAACTTCAGGAAAATCTACCACCAGAAAGAGCCTGCAAGGACCAAGGTCCAGGTTCTGGGCTAGGTCTCCTCCAAACCTACTCTTGGACAGATACATTCTAAGACCATCTTCAAGATTTCTTCAATCTGACCAAAACCTTAGACAGCCTGACCCATGACCTCCTCTTCTTAGAGTTTTTCCTTTTAAAATTCACAATTATAATTTCTGTCTCTGTCCTGGGAGTTGTAAATTTTCTTCCAGCCTCTTCAATATTCTACAGCTCAGGAGTGCTCCTCTCATAGAACTTGGAGCCACCATTTGACATGGAGTCATCATAGAAGATGGCAGCCCTGCCTTCCCATCTCTGCAGAAAATGAATAGCTTAGCTTCAATAAGCAGAGAAAGAGGGCTTGATCTCATTGAATCTTTTCTCTAATGTACAGTCCAGTAGTTTCCAGTACTTTCCTCATTTTTATTTCAATGAAGTTGAGTTGTCTTTCTTTTCCTTTGCAATAGGATTTATTCCTACTGCAATAAACCCTGTGAAATGTAATTTTTTCGTGTGTAGCTATTCTTTGATAATTTAGAGTTTGAGTAAATGTAGAATAAGAGAGAGAGATTAGTGAATTGAGTGAAGACCTAAGCAAAATTTATAGTTTATGTAAATCAAAAGATAAAAATAATCAAAGGACACTAGCATAAAAATAAGGCTGGTCTTAATAATAAATTATTAGAAGTAGTGGCTGGATTGTAGTTCAGTGGTAGAGTGCTTGTTTAGCATGTACAAAGGTTTAAGTTTGATCCTCAGTACTCCAACAAAGGACATTAGAAGTACATTTGTTTTCCATTTAAAGAAGACTTTCATATGCTTGTATTTTGATATTATATCTCAAGTGGACCTCAAGTTATTTGTATTTCTGTATTAATCAAGTATAAAACCATGTAACTGGAGCACTTTGGGAGATCCACTCATCTAATAAAACATATTATTTCTTTAAATAAGTCGTCAATGTAATTAAAATGGAAAGTGCACATATTTTATAGTAAACACTTGTTATTGCACTTATAATCGTAAGATTGATTAGTGTATGTTTTACATATTGTCTTGATTTTCAGTATCATCTTCAAAGGTTCCAACTCTTGCTTGTCCTTCAGGACACTTAAATGAGATTTAGAAGACAGGAGTGGGAAATTCATTGTTTCTTTGGCAGCATATGCAGCAATCAAGAGGCTTCAGATCAAACCCTGCAGCCCTTTAAACAGTTGAGTTCAGGATAGTGGATTGTTGGAACATTCAGACAGACCTTATTTTTCCCTGCCCAAAGTCACTCTTCCATAAGTTTGGTACCATGTTATTTTCTGTGCTCAGTACATTTCACAATGTATTTTTGTGAAAATACATCGAAGGATTGTTAAGTATTATCACATAACATATCCAGGTATTGACTGAGTCCTTCTTTTATCTTATGAATGGGCAAAATTATTTTCACATGAAATTTTATATAAGTTTCAAGTGATGGATGAGTGTCATTGATTCCTACATGTATGCCACAATTTCTTAGGATTCTTATTGTACATTATTCTGATATTATTAACAGTGTGAATCTTAAATGAAATGTAGAATAATTAAATGATAAACCAAAGTTTTAAAATAAATCATACTTAAAACTTTGTATTCTTAAATTGCTATAGCAACTTTGAGATAAGTCAATTTAATGCAATTTAGAGCCAGGGATTTAGCTCAATGGTTCCGGCGCCTGTCTTGCAAGTGCAAGGGCTCGAGTTTGATCCCCGGTAACCACATAACAATAATGCAGAAATTCTTTCCCATCAGCAATCAGTACCACTTACCACATTGCCGGGCGTGGTGGCTCATGCCTGTAATCTTAGCACTTGGGAGGCAGAGGCAGGAGGATTGCTGTGATGTGAGTTTGAGGCTGAGCTGAGGGAAAGCCTGAACTACAAAGTGAGACCCTGTCTCAAAAAAAAATTAATGCAATTTAATACCTCCTGTTCTTGTTATATGCATCATACTACACTGAACTCTGAATCTTCTGTATTTATTTTGATTACCTGGTCCAGTATACATTT
Organism: Petromus typicus; assembly: GCA_004026965.1. NCBI lineage: Eukaryota > Metazoa > Chordata > Mammalia > Rodentia > Petromuridae > Petromus > Petromus typicus. Next base: position 4,235 of record PVIR01028909.1, on the reverse strand, counting down.
TATGGTATCATCACATGGGAAAGAAATTTCATACATATTGCTAGAATTTTTCTGATAAGTAAAACATATTTCTACTATATGTATATTGAGTACAATATATTTCAGGAATGAATGGTCCATTACACCCAGCCTACACACTAAGTGAACTTTTTTTAAGATTTTAAGTGTATTTTGTATGCTTTATTTACTTCTGAGAAACTGTTGTGCAAAATTGATAAAACATAACTACTCAAGTTTACCCACATGTGTGCTCAATAAATACAGTAAATGTTTACATTAAAACATGTAATACACCAAAAGACATATCACCATTAACCTCCCTCACTTCTAATATCATTTTGCCACTGTTTGGAGCAGTTCTGTAAGTCCATTTTCACCAGTGTCTGTGATTGCTCTGTTGTGGCATACTGGTTGTCCTGAATGGACTCAGATATTTATATCTCATGGTTATATTTACTTTGAAGAAAAGCCAGAAGTCACAGTTTGCCAGATCCAGTGAGGAACGTGGAGGAGGATGCGTCATGATATTTTTATGACCTTTCTTTCGTTTGGATGGTACCTGGCTGCAGTACTCCTTTCATTTTTATCGAACCTCAACAAGACACGTGTGAAAGAGGACTTACTGAACTGTTTTGAAACGTGCTAAGATCGTAGGACACAGGAAAAAAGACATTTAGGAGATTGGGAAGGGAATCTAGAGAAGTCAAGAAAGGAGAGGTTAGAAAGGAAAGGAGAATAAAAATCGCATATATATATATATGCATATAAATATATATGCATATAAATATTATATATATGCATATATATTCAATTCCCCAAAGTATATTTATATATTACATTTACAGAGATATCACCATACCTGATATACTGAGATATTACTGTATACTAAGATATCAGTATATATACATATATAGTATCAAACCCCCAAAATGAGTAAATATAATTATTATGTTTACATATAATGAAAAAATCTTTCAAAAACTGTAAAAATGTTGGAAAAACAATGGGATAAGAATTTGAAAGCAATGGGAAGTATTTTGAGGTGAATTCATGACAATATGTCTTTTATTTAAATAATTCTTTAAACTTTAAACATTCACCTGTATGTTGATCATACTTTGTATAATGTGTTCCTAAAGTACTTTTTATTCTTCAATCTATTTTCTTGACCTAGATATTCAGTGCACACTGCATCTCCTACAAATGATGTGTAGATGTTTTGGCAAGCTTGCCGAAGTAATTTCAGAAATGAATTTAGCCATTGAATGGTTTGTTTTAATTGCTATAATTTAAATAATTAATTCTATGTTTAGAAAATGAGTTCAAGGTGGTGTGTGATTAACCATATTTAATGGAGTCATTACCTGATTAAATAGCATTTCATGCCTATGAGTGATTATATCCAAATGCTAATCAATTAGATTTGAATTGTCTATATATATTTGAATTTGTTACACTTTTCTGTTTTGCCTGCTATGATGAAAACCACATTTATATTCTATTATTAGTAATTGTTTATACTCTTGGACTTCTGTAGAAGTAGAAGATAAGAAAAGAGGTTTTAATTTTACTAATAACATCTGCAGACAAAGTTCTTGGCTTAGGAAAGGATCACATTTTGGGAAATAGTGCTTTTAATCAAGAGGACTAAGAGGATAGTTCTTTTGTGCAGTAAATCAGACGGCTGAATTTCTGAGGGACATTCTTATATATCCAGTCTATCTCTGATCTTGACAAGGTATGACAGGTATTCAGAGAATGAATGGTCATCAGAAGGAAGATCGAACATCTTTAATTATAGAATTATAGAAGAAATTTATTCAGAAGTTGAACACCAGCTCATTTTCTTTTTCCCTATACCAAGAACAGAACAAAATAAAATATCCTTAGACTAAAAATTAAGTATTTTGGGTCTTCAGATTGCTTTAAGTCACAAACTAAGTTTGGTATATGCTAATGTGAATGGCTGAGATTTAGAATGTGACAGTTTCCTAGATAATTTTAATAACTCCTCATGTGGCTTTGGTTATGTTATGTGATTTTCTACCTGAAGTGTGTCAATACTACCTTCCTACAGGCAGCCAACAACTTTTCAAGGTTGCATCCTTCATCAGGTAATCTACAATTCTGTGAAAATAATTTCTAGAATTTCAGTGCAAGGCGGGGGGTGGTCTGGCATATCTACAATTTCTTGTAGATTAAGAAGGTGAAGAAGGAGAACTGAAGAGTTCAATCCAGTTTGGGCAATTAATTATTTTTATTTATTGACTTTATTGTATATTTTAGGTATGCATTATGATCGCATTCATCATTGAGCATTTGTACCTGTACATCACATATCTTGATTCTTATACTTTCCCATTCCCCTGCCCTCCCTACAACACCCAAACCCCATATACATAATTGTTTCCATTTTTCCCATCAAACTTTTCTGCCCCTTCTTTGCTTTACCCTATTATCCCTTCCTCATTCTCTTTGCCCTCTGAACATTTTCTTGCTTTTAACCATGTCTGTTACACACTTTGGAACTCATTAACAACTTCAGCTTCTTACACTAAATAAATTATATGATATTTACATGTGAGTATTATTTCACTTAGCAATTTAGAGAGAACTTGTTTCAAAAAGAAAGAAAGAAGCAAACAAACTGAAAGGATAGGGATTCAGCTCAACTTGAAGGATCTGAGTTTATCACGGTATCTCTGTATCTGATCTATCTACTCATTTATCTATCTAATCCATCATCTATGTAAAATTTAAGAAAGAATACTAGCATCCATCTTCCCAGCGGTGCAGTAATTAACTTTGATTCTTGGACAGTATCAAATAAACTTAATCTATGTTGAGTGTATATATATATATGTAATATATTAATGTAATCTAATGTAATATATACATATATTATACTGTATTTGTATATATACATATTTGTTGCTTATAATAGTTTAAAGGGATTTCAACAGGAATTACTCTTTAGCTCTCCATGATTTTCATAGTTTCCTCTTTGTTCTCTATGGATTTTATTGTTGCACATTTTTAGGAAAGCTTCCAAAATTCCACCACAATACACATTTTATACAATTCTTTCCCTTGAAAGTAGGCAAGCCTTGTGGATATGAAGAAAAATAATTTCCTTTATCACTTTACATTATAAGAAAAAATATTTTCAGCTATTACGAAGGTTCCTGAACATGCTGAATGGTCCTAACTTAATCACATGAGTCCTTAGGAAAGATAAGAAACATGAATAGTTTTCCCACTGACAGGGCAGAAAGGAAGCAAACAAATTGTGAATTATCTGTGGAGGAAGCCACTTGGCGAGGACTTCACTGGTAGCTTCTAGGAAGCAAGAACTGCCCAGTCAACATCTAGCAAGAAAAAAAAAAAAAAAAAAAAAAAAAGGTGGGTTGGGGGACTTTAGTTTTATAAGCGCAAGAAAACCCAAGACCGTATTCAACTTGGAAGAGAAACGCAAGCTCAGGACGAGACTGTTGCCATGGCTCACATCTTGATTGAGCTCTTGTGACCCTGAACTGTAATCCAGTCTCACACAAACTGAGACGATGAGTAGGGGCTGCAATAAACTACTACGTTTGTACTGATTGGTTACCCCCGAACTTTCAGAAGATGATAGGATTGGTCTATGTAGTAACGAGCATTCTTTAAAGTAGAGGGTAGAAGCAAAAGAGGAGTGAAAAGTGACGGGGAATAGAAATTGACATACAACTGATGACTGGAAATGCAAGAAAAGGGTATAAACCAGTGTTGTAGGTGATTTCTAAAAAGCTGGAACAGCAAAATAACGAAAATAAAAACAAAACCTTTTTCTAAGTATTCCATACGAAGTTCAGTTCTGCTAAGTCTTTCATTTTATCCCTGTAAGATATGGGTGAGATTTAGCTAAGACTTCAGGTCTAAAAGGCTGCACAATAGTATACTTACTTGTACTAAGCCACTAGTTTTGTGCTAATTTGTATAGTAGCAATAGAAAAATTGGACACTTTCTCATGTTTGAAATAATCATAAAAATCCTTACATTTATATATTGTGAAATAGAAAATGCTCAATGTAAAATAAGGTGAAAGGGGACAATGTTGAGATTGTAACAAAAAAGTAAGGAAACAAATTTTATATATATGGGGGGGTGGTAGGGTGGGTGGGGCTATGGGAAAAAATGAGAATTAAGTTGTGTCTTATACTGGTACAAATCCCCATTATGGAGTGCAATCATGATG
>PVIR01028908.1:0-21574 GCA_004026965.1 Petromus typicus | reverse complement strand
ATAACATTAACTCTCCATTCATAACTGACTCAATCCAAGTAGGTGAGAAAGGTTATTCTAAGGTATCCATACTGTTACATGTATTTTATAAACTAAAATACTAAGAAAAACTAAGAAAACTAAGAAAAACACAAAAGTCATTTCTAGTATATAATTTTCCAAATGAAACCACACAAGAATTATACAGCAATAAATACAGTAAAATAAATACAGTAAAAAGAAATATACTAAGATTTTCAGAGCCTGACACATTAGCAAATATACTTAACATCTCTTGTTTCAAATCTTTCTTAGGAGTAGATAGAATGGACTATCAGATAATTACAGCAGATTAACTAAACGCTTAAACTTTGTATTACTCCAATGCAAAAGAAATCTTTCCAAAATATATTGTACCTTTCTTTAATGACTCATGAACTAAATGGTAATAGACTGCAACAAAAATACAATATGGTCCAGAGAACTGTACTGTTCTATTCTATGTATGATCTGGTCCCTTTGTTCCCCCTCTGGTATTTGCAGCCTTTGACCTAGATAGTTCTCACTGGTGTCAGTGAGAACTGGTGTCAGTGAGGAGTTCCCTCTCCACCTTCTATTAGCGATGGCATTTGTGTAGGAAAAACAGATTGGCAGAATGAGTAGGTCAACTGGACTAGAATAAATAAATAGCACTCAGCCACTTGGGGGGCTCTTTCCGGGGTTCTTCTCTGTATTTTCACTAGGTAAGTTGACTGAGTAAGCATATGTTTGTTTCTGGATGAATTGTGTACTTGCATGTCACTAAGTTAGGACATTCTGTCTCAAAGATAAACATCTTTCTGTGGATTGCATTTCACAGGAATTAGAGCATCGCTGTTGCTGTAAGCTGGCCCTTTGGCTTGAATTCTTATTATATCTTTGGCTCATTTTGCCTAACCTAGGCACTCAGGAACTTGCCCAATTTGCCTCTGGGTTGGATAAAATGAAGCTGGGTAAAGTAGGGTGTGACATCATTTTGGAAAAGTATATTATTGCTAATAGTCTAACACTACTTTGTTCTAGCCTGCTAAGTTGTATTACCGGGCCAGATAAATTTAGCAATGAGATTTTCCCCTGACTTGTTTCCATGACAGTCTGGGACATTTTTAGCTCAGTTGAATTAAGTCAAGTCTATAGTAAAAGACATTCTAGAATGGAATTTTCCCACTCATGGATGATAGATTGTAACCACCCACTCAAGGAATATAAAAACAACCTTTTAAAAACTAATACATATTTTTGGATGATCTGGGCAGACAGAAAAGCAGCTTGGTGAGTTCATGTTATGGCTTGAGGAGTGGTCTGAACCCCATGGCTTTGTAAGGTCTGGCCCATGCACCAAAGGGAGAAACGGAATTTAGAACCTGCCTTGGCAGAGCCTCTCATTAGATTCAAAAATGGGGCACAAGGGGCAAAAGCAACCCTGGTTCCTTGTGAACACATATCCTACCCTGTCTCGGTAAGTTATAAGCACTGATGTTCTCACAGCCAAGGACTCTGACGTTCACTTACTTGGCTTGAGCTAACACTCCAATGACTTCTGCATACAGGTCGGCCACAATGTGCATATTGCCAGTGTTAGGTCCGAGGTACCTAAAGTTAAATTGGACAAGTTAGAGATCTTTGTTTATCTAAAAAAATCACTTGGTTTCAATCACCCCACCTCTGCAACATTCTAACTCTGGAAATCATCTTACCCTTCTTTATATTTAAAGTGCTTGAAAGCCAAGTTAATAACATCATGTATTAAACTGTCTATTACAGGATGAAGTGGAATCTGAAAAAAAAAAAAAAGTTTTAACTTGGAAGAGAATATGGAAAAGCATGTCAGTACTCATGAGCCAGCATTTAGAATTCATACACAATTTAACAAACTTAGAATTTCAAAAACTAGTTTTTAGGCAAATGTTTTAGTTAAAAGTAATAACAAATTATTCACATACCTGTTTCAAAACTTCTATTAATACTAGGGAAAAAATAAAATCAATGGCGAGGTCCCGTCTTTCCATTAAATAATCTCGCTGTTGTTCATCACTGTAAAATTTAAAATACATTAATTAGCAGTGAAGGTATGTTCAAAGTAAGGTAATTTATTAAAAACCTCAATTTTATCCCCAATGGACTGCAAACTTATTGTTACAAGATTGCAGTGGGTAAATGTACATTAATGCCTTTCCTGTTATTACTGTGGTACAATGAGCAAACAATGGATGGGACTTCAAATGTAAAATTTTAAAATAAATAACCTCATCTTGTGGACTTTCCTACAGAATGTAGCTTGAAATCCAGGATTCCATCGTTTGTAAAATATGCAGCAAACACGAGGCACTCCCGCCATTTAGGTGTTCACTGAAGGGATCGGATGAAAGGGGATACACAATATACAATATCGCAATGTTGGGATCTTGGAAAGGTCCTAAATATGTAACTCTTCTGATTACCAACCAGAGCTGGGCCCCATGGAGAGAAGGTCAGCATTGCTTTTCCTTTATTTCCCCTTTGTTCTTTCCTTCTGTCCTTCTCCCATTTGAAATTTAGTGAAAGAAGAGAAGTGAAAAACTACTGGAAAACTAACAAAATAGAGGAAAGAAAAAAGGAATGTTTACAAATCGCAGAGTAGAATCTTTTATACTCTTTCAAAGCCAGAGAGTACAGGCTATGTGTGATGGTGCCTATCTGTAACCTTGGATTCTGAGGCTGAGGCAGGAGGGTGACAAGTTAATTTAGTCACGTAGGGAATAAGAGCAGGGATGTAATTCAGTGAGAAAACACTGGGTTCAGTCTCTAGTAACAAAATAAAAATTAGGGAGCAGAAATAGAACTTCTGAAGGATAGAAGCAGACTCTTTAGCCTGTTTTCTTCTTACCTAACACACTGAGCTCATTTAGAATTAATCCAAGGAAGACAAATGAAATGAGTGCTGAGTCCCCTCACACAGAATGGTGGATAAGAGCATTCATTTTTGGTGTAGGACAGCCCTGGTTTAAAATTATGCCTCCTCTACTTAACTCCAATTTCTCTATCTACAATATGGAAATATTAATAGTATAGGCCAAACATACTTTATCCAAAATGCTTGGAGACTTGAATCTGCATTTCAGATTTTAGAGCAGCTGCATATATATATATATATATATATATATATATATATATATATATATATATATATATATATATATATATAGCGATACCATGGGATTGAGACCAAAGGCTAAACACAGACTTCATTTTTACCTCATATCCACCTGTACACATGGTCCAAGGGAAACTATACAACATTGTCAGGGCACCTGTGTTCCCTGCGACTGACCCCATAGGATCAGGTATGGAATTTTCTACTTTATAATGCATTGGCATTCCAAAATGTTTGAATTTTGGAGTGTTTTGGATTTAGGTTGTTCAAGCTGTACTTATATAAAAGTTCAAGAAGACAAAGTATGAATATTACCATAATCTCTGAAATACAAATGCTCAATACTTACTGAGAAAGAATGACAGGATTTGGACTTGTCAAGAAATTTTTTTTTTAAAATCAAGACTATTATAAATGTGTTTCTATCTTTAGGCAAATAGGAGAACAAAAAAATATTTAACAATACATACATACATATATATGTGTGTGTGTGTCTGTGTGTACACACACACATACGTGACTTATAGAGGTACCCACAGTAAGGCTGACAGGCTAACAAGAGAAGCGTGGCTCTACCTTTCAGGCAGAAATGTACACACTGGGCAGGCTTTCATTCGTTTAGGATTATTTCTGCACAGCTCTGCCAGGAGAAGACTGGTAGGAAAAGCCATACATCCGAAATACTTAGCTAGGAGCAGAGCTCCCGCTAGCTGGAGAAACACGCTGCGAACCGTGGGGAGTCACTAGTCAGACCCTGTCAGTCACGTCCCTCCAGAGGGACAAGGCAGACGAAGGGGAGCTTTCAAAGACTGCCAACAGGAAAGATGACATTTGTGTCGGATGTGGGAAAGGCCTTTCAAAAACGGCCAGAGGACCTCAAGAAAGGAGCCGCTCTTGGCAGGAAAAACAATTATTTTAACCTCTGAATTTATTTTACTTAGTAAGCCAAGTTATGTTTTCAAATAAAACTGACTTATACTTTTCCAATAATGAATTCAACTTATTTGGTGATTTGAGGAGCCAGAGGCATTAGACAAATTTATTTGGCAGCAAAAATGTTGGCATCGTACTAATTTTAGAAATCCTAACTCCATGTCTGGCCCTCCCATTTGACCGTTTGCTGTGCCTTACGTCCTTCTCCCTCAGCTGTATCTTAGCTCCGTCACGCTCCTCAGACCCTAGTGGCAGGAAGTGGTACCCAACGCGCACATTCTCTCTTTTTAAAAGTTCAAATGTAAAATGCTACTGAGCTGAATGTTTCTGTCCTGATTCTGTATGTATTTCATCTCAGCAGTTACTCTGACCTCCTGAAAATAACCAGTACATGATTTCAAAACCAATGATCTATGAAGAAACGGAGTCATGCAAAATCTAGTTTCATTAACTGAACTCTGACACAACAGGAAACAAGATTAAAACTTATTCACCTCACCTAGACTGCTGCGCTTCCTCCCTCTAGGGAACTCTGTTTACGAGCCCACTTGTGCGATGACAAAAGTGAAACTATCACATTCAGTTATTGATCACACTGTATGGATAACTTGGATATAGAATGGAAATTATACCTTGAAAATTTTATAAGTTACAAAGACATTTACAAAGAGAAGGTGAATGAATACAGGGTCTCTTTTTGGAGTGAAAAATGATCTAAAATTACACAGTGATGACTTCTGTACAACCTTGAAGATACACTGAGAACATTGAATTATATGCTTTCAAAATGCACATATAGTGATATAAAACTTACATCTCAAAAAATTTCCTTTAACTGAAATATTACTTAGTCTGAGAAAGTTATTAATCTCTCCCTAGAACACAATAGTAAATGATCAAATCTTTGATAAATTCATATTACAAAAGTATGTTATAGGTTTAGATGACATTTAATTTGATAAAATTACAGATCTTCCATTTCAAGAGAAATCTGTATTTTTTTTAAAAAAAACATTGTCCATCAAGAAAAATAAGAGGGATAAATCATTCACTAAAAGCAGTTAATGAGCCAGAGATGTAGCTCAGTGGCACCATGCCTGTCTGGCAAGTGCAAGTTCCTGAGTTAGATCCCTGGTGCCGCAACAACAACAACAAAAACAACCAAAAAACCAAACAGTTACTGTCATGTTTTCTGAGCAATTAATTTCAGATTAGTGTCTTTAAAAGGACTAAAGAATGCCTACTTAATTCATGCAGATAGATAACTGCTTTTAAAATAACTCTAACCCTAATATTAAACTTTCCTATATTCACTACATTGTAGTAGGCTGATTTCAAACATATGAAACTACACGTATTTACCTGAAATTTGTCTGAGGAGGAGACATGCATTCATTTGACCATATGAAACTCCTGTGCTTTAGGACTGCTAATGCGCTCCTATAGCAGAAATTTCCCCTTTTGAAATCCGCAACAAAAGAGGTGTCAGGGGGCCACAGAATAAACACAATTCTAAGCTGCGAGAAGTCAAAGACTGACTCCAACCTGCCCATTTTGCACCCCATGTCACATGCAGACCAGTGGTGGCCTCAGGAATCCCAAGAGTGTGCAGGCCTATGCCCTGCGTGTTGTGGTCCACCGAGCACTCAAGGTCACTCCAACCAAGACTGAAATACCTCAGCAAGTCAGCACCCAAGGCCCACAGTGCCTTCAGCTTTCGGGTGTAGACTGGAAGGGAGATGTAGAGGACGGGAGCAGGCAAGAAGGGATCCGAGGCTTTGACATCAGTCCATACAAATGCTGAAATGAGCAGGCATGTGAATTTCTGACCTATGACAGCTTTCAAGGATAAGGTGCTCCAAATGCGCTACACACAACAGACTCAGGGTCTCTGCAGCACCTGCTGCACAGCCAGGGGCACAAACAGGAAGGCCTACAGTCACATAACTCATCTCAGTTTATGTTTCTTAATAAGAACCATAGCCTTACTGTAAAAATTATACCTTTTTGATTTATTGCTTGTTCTTGGTCTGTATTCATGCGATTCATCCTCAATGCCATTTTGTCTTTTGTACCAGTCAAACAGCGTGCGCAGAATGGAAGGCAGGCAGTACTCAGAGAGGGAGCTCATGGAGCTGATGACCTACGGGAAATGCAGGTGGGTAAAAAAGGTTGGCAACACCACCAATTCTCAAGAAACTTTCCATTTCACGAATAACATCAAGCAATACTCACTATAAAATTCTTATTTTTTACAGCCCTTTCTTTCATAACTTCTGTTAGTTCACTCTCAGGAGCCCATGGCTCTTAGTGTTGACAGATGCTTCTCATATAATAATAATTTTGTGGTTCAAGAAAGTTAATTACTTTGACTCCCTTTCATTCTAGACATGTTAATTGCATCCAGCTAATTTATGGAACTCCAAATAAATTATTTTTCCACATCATCTACCATGTACTTCTCAGATCTTCAAAATGCTTGCTGTGCATATAAAATACAGTGATACAATTATAATGTTTAACTATAACAAAAAATCACCTAAATAATGTAATAATAGTTTTCTGCCAATAATCATTCATTTATTAATTTGAGATATGCACCAAGTGAGACTCAAAACATTAAGTGGGAATAATATACCTTTTATTACTTTAAAGACATACAGCCCCTTCTCTTTTAACAAATATACCTCTGATACTCTTGTTATTCTAGTTTCCTTATCTGGAAAGACTTCTGATCTTTTACTGATTATCACACACACACAAAAGACCAATACAGATCTCGTGCCATATGCAAAATTTAATATTTTGATAATGACTCATAATATGACTCATAAACCTAAGTACAAAATCTAAAAGCTATAAAACTTTTGAAGAAAATATGAAGTAAAAATCTTTTTGGATTAAGGATCATGCCACAGGTGAAAAGCAAAGCACATAACAAAAATCTGATATACACAAAGTTATGAGAAGCTTCTGCTTTTAGAAGATATCAAGAAAATGATAAAAGATAATCTAAAAACTGAAAGCATCTATAGTGGAGGGACCTAATATCATGAAAGTTTTTTTTTTTGGAAAATAGGAAGCTACTATAGATTTTTGAATGGAAGAAAAGTTGTGTAGGAGGTTTATTCCCCCAGTAATATGTGCAGAACATGTGTTTGAACTGAACGAGGTTACTGCAAGAACCTGTGCATGGAGATCTCACTGTGAGCTGGGAGAACACAGAAGAAACGGGGACCTACAGTTAACCTACTTCTGCAGCTGAGTCAATGAGGTTTAACTTCCTTATACAAAGCAGGAAACTAAGGTGAAGGTAGCTAAAGTGCTTATGTCAACAGGATTTTCCACCACCACCTTTAAAAGAAGCCCTTTAAATTGAATGAAACAATTAAGGCTTTCTTCCTCAGATTCTACTGCTTGATAGTTTATTTTAAGCTCCTTCTCCTGTAACAATAGTTGTATATACTAAATTATAATTATCTTTGTTAATAGCAGTTCAAAACAAATAGGCTAATCCACTCAGCTTGCCCTGTGAACCTAGTCACCGTAACTGTTTTGTTAAAATTGAAAAACAATCTCATTTAAAAACGAGCCCCCCATTCTGGTTATATCCACCGCCACAATGTGTTTTCCTGTTGTGGTGGTGCACAGAACAGCCGTAACTTTGGCAAAGAAAGAAAATCATGTATGTCAAAAAGTGATTCACTAATGCTTTCTAATGCTACATCTGCACAAGAAGGTATATTTCTCTGAGTTTCCATTGTCTAAAATGTTTTGATATGGGACTAAGGATATAGAAGCTTAGTGATTAGCATAAAAGAGGCCCTTGGTTCAATCCTCAGCACTGCAAAATAATCAAATAAAAATAAAATGTTTTAAATTGGAAAAAGAAAGAGGTTCTTTCACAGCGGAAAAGAGGGAAAAGAATTCAGAGCCCCAACTATGAGTTGAATCTTGATTATATATGGAATAAAAAGCCCAAAGCACCTATTATTTTAATATTTTAAAAATATGTGTATTAACTTGTTAAGGAACTTAAGGAAGTGTCAGGATAACATGTAACATGGTACTCTAGATAGAATCCTGAAATAGCAATAGGTATTAGGGAAAAACAAATGAAACACAAATATAGAGCTTATTTAACACTGTGCTGAGGCTTGTTTACTGTGATAAACGTATCATGGTGACATCAGATGATCACAATAGGAGAAACTGGCAATTCTTGATACTATCTTTGCAAATGTTCTGTAATGCCTATTCTAAAATAAAGTTATTAAAATACTTGTATGGCATATTTACAAGCTGTATTACTCATTACAGAGCCACAGAGGAGATAGAAGTTTGATTCCTAAACACCTCTGGATGAAGTACACAGTGTTCAGTTACTTCAGGTAGGTGTAACCCACACTCCCTGTGAAGAATGTCAACAGTGTTCTTCATACCTCAGCTATAGATTATTTTTAAATATTTTTCTGTCCATTAAAAAGTCAGTGAGAAGCTCTTCTCCAGGGCCCTTTCCATGGGCAATACAGAGAACACCTCAGAAGGGAGGAAAGGTCAGCATGGGTGGATGTGTGTTTTCCATCTCTCTGTGCAGGCCCTGTGGAGGCCAGGCTTTCAGGAAGGAAGGGTGGGACCTGCAAGACCTGGCCCTCAACTCTCAGGAAGGGAGGAAGGTCTAGCTGGCTTCTTGGTTATTCAACTCCTTCATTTACAGGAACCAGCGCCAGTGCGGCGATGAATTCTAGCTCTGTGCTGCTACTGAAAGGAGGGCTGATGACAAAGATGGTCTTGTTGCATATAAATGATCATATTCTCCCAGCATCCATGAGCTATGTTCTGGGCCACAGGAGGAGACGGAGCACACAGAATCACAGAACTATTTCATCCTGATGCTTTCTCTTTCAGGGGCACAGAGGGGAATATTCAATGCACTTTGTAAATGTTCTAATATTTACTCTGACTTTTTATATATAAATAGGCTAGAAAAAACTATTATGCTATAGGGAAGACACTGAATTTTCATAAGCATTTTATTTTACTTGCTAAAAGCAAAGGAGAAAACTTCATACATAAATATTTGAATTAATTTCTCAGTGGACTTGTTCCCTATTTTATAGTAATAAGGCTAATTTGGTATGAGTGGTATACTTAAGGAGTAATTTTAAAGTAGCTCCATGGATGGATTCATTTTTCAAGTAAGTCCAGGTGCCAAGCAACATGGGGTTCAGACTATACAGAGTACTACCACAAAATGCTGATCTATTAAAGTAATTAAAAACTCATTTATTACTACTTAATCACATATTTTGTTCTCATTATAGTATTTGTGAGTGCTAACAGGAACCAAGGATAATTACCCAAAAGTAAAAATATCAAAATTATCAATAACATTAAGCACAATTTTCATGAAAAGTAGAAAAGTTCATTGAGTTCAGTATCTTGGTTTATTTTATAGAATTGTTTCACTGCAGAATATTTAAGGAATGTTGAGTGATACTATTACATAAAATCCAATTTTTTTACTCTTAATTTTTCATTAATACATCCTGGAAAGATTTTTATTGAATTTATCAGAATCAATGTGGAAATATTTTTTCCCGTTCCTTTTCTGGAAAATTATCTCTGCTTATAATAGTAAAAAGCTATGTTAGCTCTATGATAAATGTATGCATATATTTTACTGTATGTTTCCCTGTTGATGGATGGCTTTTTTTTTTTTTTTTAGGTTTTTGAGATAGGGTCTTGCTTTGTAGTTCAGGCTGGCCTTGAGCTCAGCCTCCAGCTCACATCACAGCAATCCTCCTGCCTCTGCCTCCTGAGTGCTGGGATTACAGGCATGAGCCACCACGCCCGGCACTGTGGTATGTGGTACTGGCTGCTGCTGGGCGTGAGTCTCCACAACCAGTATTGTTATGTGATTACCGGGGATCGAACCTGGGCCCTTGAGCTTGCAAGACAGGCGCCAGAACCACTGAGCTATATCCTCGGCCCTGGATGGCATTGTTAACACAGTAAGAAGCAAAGGTACAAAGATGCAAAAATCATCAAAAATCAATAGCTTTTCAAGAAACTACTTGAGACATAGGAAAAACAATTGAATTCACAGTATTATGAAATAAATAACCTAGGAGTCAATCTAACCAAGGAGGTTTAAAACGTCTACAACTTAAATACTGAATACAGAAGTTAAAGATGACACTCAAAGGTGGAAAGATCTCCCATGTTTTGGGATCGGCAGAATCAACAGTATTAAAATGACTTCTGACTACATTACCAAAAGCAATTTATACATTCAATGATATCCTAATCAAAATTCCAATAACAGAACTGAAAAAAATCCTAAACTTCAAATAGTAACATATAAGACCAAGAAAAGTCAAAGTAATCTGAAGTATAAAGATCAAGGCTAAGGACCATACTTAATTTTATAAAAAAAAATTGACCACACTAAGGTTAATTGGTCAGTGCTGACCCCACTCAACATGGAGAATTTGTACCAGTATATGACATGACTTTTTCCCCATTCCCCTGCCCACTGTACAATCTCCCACCCCTATATACATACACTTTGCTTTTTACCATCAAATTTTTATTTCTCCTCATTACTTAACTTTACCCTTTTCTTTTTGAATATTTTCTATTTTACAATACACATCATATATTCCAGAGGCCATTTACATCTTCAGTTTCTCATGTCAGAAAAAAGATATAGTATTTACACATCTGTGACCTATTTATCTCATTTTTGAGTAGATACTAACGGTTCATCCATTTGAGTATAAATGACTCACATTTATCAAACTTTATGGCAGTGTAATACTCCATTTTATTAAAAAACCACATCTTTATCCAGTCTCCAGTTAATAATACCCAATTTCAAATTATAATATGAAGCTGTAACAAAAGCAATGTAGTGCTAGCACAAAAATGGACAGAGACCAATGGAATAGAACGGAGGACAAAGAAATAAACACGTGCAACCATAGCCATCTGATTCTTAACAAAAGAGCCAAAATTATATGTTGGAGAAGAATCAGTGTCTTTAACCAATAGTACTGGGAAAACTGGATAATCCAATGGAGAAGACAAACTAGAACCCTATTCATCATCCTATACAAAAACCACTTCAAAGTGCACCTAGGTATACAGCCAGAAACTTGAAATTGCTACAAAAAAACATAGGAAAACACTTGAAGCCATAGGCACAGACAAAGATTTCCTGAAAACATTCCAGTAGCACAGGAAATAGCAAGAGTCAACAAATGGGACAACATCAAATGAGAAGTTTCTATACAAAGGAAATAACTAACAGCAGAAAGAGCCTGCAGAATGGGAGAAATATCTTTGGTATTTCATCTGAGAGAGGATTGAAGTCTAGGATACATAGAAACACAAAAATCTTATACTGAAAAATCAAACAGCCTAGAAAAAAAAAAGTCAAATAGCCTAATAAGTGGACAAATAAATTGAACAGATACTTCTCAAAAGAAGAAATATAAATGGCCAATAAGTATCAAAAATATCCAACATCTTTAGCCATTAGCCAAATACAAACTTTTCCTGGTGGTGGATCAATGACAGTTTACTAGCTATACGCATACTCAAAAATGAAAATTTGGGCTGTTTTCACATACCTTCCTGTTAAAAATGTATATGTTTTCTTGAGCATTTTCTCTGCCCTTAGCTTTTAGACAACTGCTTATGTTTTCTAATGATGTAAGCACATAATGTTACAGCAGGTTGAGTATCCTCTATTCACTTGGAACCGTAAGTATTTCAAATTTCAGTACACATAGTGACATATCATGGGAAGGGGGTCTAAGTCAAAAGAAAAAATTCATGTGTTTCATATATACCTTATAAACAGCTTGAAGATAATTTTACACAACACTTTTAAGAATTTGTGCCTTTAACCCTGCCACGGCTGCAGGTCAGGTGTTACCCCTTAACAGTACTAAGAAATCTGTACCTCTCAGATCAGCCACATCTGCTAAAGACTTAAACAGTTTCATACTATGGGAATATTCGGCTTGAGGTTATGTCAGCCCTCAAAAAAAATCTCAGGTTTGGAGATTTGGGAGACTCTGGGATTTTGGAGCTGAAGCTATTTAACTTGTAACACAAATCGTTGTACACTATGTACTGCTTTACTATTTAGCTTTGTCTCTTAAAAACAGTTTCATGCAATAAGCAGAGGTTATTTCACTTTTGCATATACAGTATGATTACTTCCCAAAGGAGATTTATCAGAGCACAGGAATTAGAATCCAGATCCTTATTGTCCCAAGTAAATAATCTCACTGTGCTCACGCAGCTCGTACAGAACTGCACAGAAGACACGAGTAAGTGCAGCAAGCAATTGGAGCCTGGCCGTGCCACGGGGCCCCGGGGAAGGAGACTTTTCAAGAACCTAGTAAAGAGTGTCAATTCCTCTGGGGAATGGACCACAGAAAGGCTGCTGGGTTTGTGCCAGTTGAACCCACTAGTAACTGCCATTTAACCATCCTCCACCAGGTAAAGGCTGCATATTCTCTCGAGAAAGCATGATTTTGCAGCGTTGCTTTTCATTTTTCAAATGGGTTAACTTGATACTTGAGCTGGATGTAACTTCTACCTATCTTTACCAGGCCCACCTTCATCAGAAGTTAAGTGTTTTTTCTGGACAATCTGAAATCAAACTATGTGGAGAGTGTGTATCTCCATGGAAACCTAGAGCAAACTTCTCTAGGGATTTTCTTACTCTGAGGGTAGGGACCTTTCAATGCTCTTCAGCCATTCAACAGATTTCTTTAATCCATAGGGAAGATGCCTCTTTGGCTTCTGACTTTACAGTCACTTCACTGTTCCAGATTCATAAACATGTGTGCATTTGGATTTTCTTAACTAGTTGTACTGTGCATTAATAGTCAAAACCTTTAAAGTGTTCATGTTCTATCTGCAGGAGTTAAGATTATGCTTGCTTTGAAGACTTAACAATGCATGTTCTTTCCCTTACTAAACTGATACATTTATTGGACCTCAAAAATAATTTTTATTGATTTATTTTTTTTGTGGTACTGATCAAACTCACAACCTTGCACTTGCAAGGCAAGCGGTGGTGCCACAGAGCTAAGTCCCTGGCTCTCAAAGATAATTTGTGATATCACTCTTCTGTTCAAGGACGTTAGATAATATATGTAATATTTTCCTTTGAGATTTTCTATCTTCCTTCACCTTACCACCCAGCAAAACCCTACTGATGTCCTGTTTTAGGCAGCTGGTGAGCTGTGCTCAACCACATAGTCTTGAAACCGTCACCACCTGCAGCATGCGTGCAGCTCTTGATATGCGTGTGGACCCAGAACAAAGCCTCCTGTAGCTCTGAATCTGAGTCACATTCCTGGGGTCCTAGGAGTGTGCACACATGTGCATACACACACATATAATTAAAAATGTTCTCTAGAGCTAATTTAGCACCAGGACAATTTTTCATTCACTGTCCTTGCTAACCCCTAAGAGTTAATTTGGCTATTTCAAAGAAGCCACTGAAAATCACTTTTGCTTACTAGTATGACTTCACACTAGCAGACACTGCAAGTTAAAGCCACTTAGGTTGGCAAAGCTTTGAACTACCACACCCACCGCCCTCCATGCCTTCTGAAGGTTCCTATCACACACAATCCTTGTATTGTTAGCTTACTCACTAGCTTATCATATATCCACTTACCAAGTGTTTTACTTATCTCTCTCTAGACTGGGGGGGCCTCTCTAGGGCATGCACCTGCTTCCCTTATTTCCACATGCTGATACACAGCTGCCAGTAATAAGGGCAGGGTAGGAGTGTGTTGAGTTCATATTAATAAAACCTGTGGAAAATAAGAGGACAAATTCCTAGCTCTGCAAAATGTAAAGCAGTCACTAGTATGATTTGACAGCACTAATACTTCACTTACAAAGTTTCATCCTCTTTAAGTTTATTTTTCAAATTTAAGTTTTAAATACATGTTTTACAGTACATAATGATTACATCCTGGAGAGTTGGTATTTATACATGATACATTTCAACTGTTTTTACTTCCCTTTCTATCTTCCTCCATACCTTGGCTCTTTTTCCATTTGCAAAAAAAAATCTTGTCACTTATGAAAAAATGGGTCTTTTTCCAGGTTTATCTCGCCTAGGGTTAGACTGTGATAAGGGATCTAAAACCAAGTAAGGTTATAAAGATATAAGCCAAAGACAAAGAAATATGACATATTAGCCTCTGCATAAATTAAAAAATATAAATTTAAACTGGCAAGTTCCTGAGTTTGATCCTCAATACCACAAAAGGATATATTCAGTGGAGTGCCTACTGCATCATACGTATAACTATTACCTCTATTATTACTAGTTATAAGTAGTCTGTAGTCAATGTCTACACATGTCAGCATCTCCAGTATATTTTCCTACAGACAAATTTCTATGAGAATCCAGAATAGAACTGTACTGTTCAGAATAAAACCCAACATTTATTTCATTAACTATACCTAGTTGTTTTTTTCTTTTAGGTTTTTGAGACAGGGTATTGCTTTGTAGTTCAAGCTGGTCTTAAACTCAGCCTTTAACTCATTAGTCCCCCTGCTTCTGCCTCCCAAGTGCAGGGTTTACATTCATGTGCTATCATTCCAGGCACTGTGGTATATGGTGCTGCTGGTGGGTGTGTCACCACACTTAGTTTTGTTGTATGTGTTTACCAGAGATTCAACCTAGAACCTTGTGCTTGCAAGGCAGGTGCCAGAACCACTGAGCTAAATCTCCAGCCCAAAATACCTACTCTTGCTTAATGCTGAAAGACCTAAAAACTGTGATATGTTCTTGGCCTTGCCAAAGCTACCATAGTTCTCACAATTTATTGATGAAATAGCAGATAAACCTTGGTTTTAAATTCATTTTGTGCTACTACAGTATTAACAAAATGCCTAAGACTAGATAATTTATAAAGTACAGAATGTTCTCACGGATTTGGAAGCTGGAGTCCAACATCAAGGCAGCAGTAGGAAAGGCTCACTGTCTGGCATCCGCTTTCAAAATGGCTCTGTGAACACCAGCCCTCACAAGGTGGAGGAGCATGGCAGCAGACAGGCACATATCAGACCGTTTTATAGGCACCAAGGGAGCAGCCAATGGCCTGATCACCTCTCAGAGGCCCCACCTCTGAGTAGTATCACATTGCTAACACTTGAGCTCTGCAGGGAACACATTTGAACCACAGCGGATACCTCTCAAAGCTTTGCTGACTTTATTCATTGAACCCACAGGTGAGTTGAATTCAGCCAAATTTCTCCATTGCCTAGGAATATTGCTAGCCCTTTATGGTAAGACAGATTTTGTAGACTGTCCTCTCTCATGGTTCAGTTGTGAACTTATGATTTTAAGATGAGAGAGCAATGCTATTTGTCTTCAGATAGCTCTCACATTACTGGTTCATATTTAAGGGTGTCTGTACTACACAGAGCTACATCATGGAGCAGGGGTCCTTCATGCTTAATGCACAGGTGGGCCAACTGGGTCATATTAAAATAAAGATTTGGCAGCTCCAGGGTGGTGCCAGGAGTCTGTACATCTAACAGGCTCCAGATGATGCTGACCACCTGGCTCCATGGACAGCACTAAAAGCTCTAAGTCCCCTGTAGAAGTAATCACACAAATTAAGCATTGAAGTTGGGAACTGAACCCAGGTCTGTCTAATTTAGAAGATAATTCTGTTCCACAATGTTGAAATACAACATTGAATAAAAGTGAGAAACTGTACTTAAGCCTGATTATTTCAGTTAACCACTAACTAAAATGATAAAGTTAAAAAGAAATATCTTCTAGAATATAAGAACAAGGTATATTAGGGTAAAGGAAAATAAAAACATTTTAGGGGAAAAAAGATTGATAATGTAGTAGGATAAAGAGACAGGGGTTCAGGCCGGCGATTTAGCTCAGTGGTTCCAGTGCTTGCCTTGCAAATGCAAGGACCTGGGTTACAGTCCCAGTAACCACATACCAAAATGCAGGGTGTGGAGACTCATGCCAGCCAGTAATCAGTACCACATACCACAGTTCCAGGCATGGTGGCTCATGCCTATAATCCCAGCACTCAGGAGGCAGAGGCAGGGGGATTGCTCTGAGTTCCAGGTTGCCTGAGCTTCACAGTGAGCTCAGGGCCAGCCTGAACTACAAAGTGAGACCCTGATTCAACAACAACAACGAGACAGGGGTTATAAAGTAGATGTGAACTAACTGTAAAAGTTAGATGATAAATAGAACAGAAAGAGTCACTACCTTCCCCCTTTCCAGAAAGGTGACACTAAACACCATGTACATATTCACCAAGGTCCTATGAGAGTCCCAGCACCTACAGGTGACATCAGCAAATGACGATATGACCAACAATGATGACACACAGAGACACACCCACCTTCTGACTCAGTAGCAGTCTAGAAAGCAATTCTAGAAAACAATCAATTCTCCCGGCAACAGAGGAAGCCCAGGGCCACACCAGCTTCGGCGGGCTGCCCCTGCACTTCACTGTGTGAAGTGACCCTAACAGAATAGCTAGTAACACAGAAAACGAGAGACTGTCTCCAGAGTGTGATGCTCTGGATCACACCAACCCAGGCATGTCCAACCAGAGAGCGTTCCTCTGGATTCCACACTGAAGGCCATTTCAAAGCCCTGGGACAGTGTACTCTGTGTCCTTCAATTAGACCATGAAATAGCATGCTAAGCAGACTGGGCCAGGCTGCGTACCACTGTCAGCATTTCGGCTCTGACGCTGGCGCAGACTGAGGTTTCTGAAGATGACGCTCATTCTCCATGCCATCAGTGGCACAAGTGCAGGAAACGCCTTGAACACATCCCAAACTTCCTCTGATGTCCTATTACCATGATTTTCACCTGGCCTACAGCTTCCTGAACTTACAGAAGATCTCTCAGGCTCCAGTTTATTGCATTATTGTCTGCTATTAAGAACTGAGTGTCCTTTTATTACCAGTACTTCTGGACTGTTTATAACGGACTTTCTTTGCATCTCTTCTGCCTTAAATTGTTAATTTTATGTATTTTTTCCTTATAAGAAGAATCTAAGATTCTATACTTTATTATCATTAATTATGAATTTTTGAAGGGCTGAAGTTCTAGGTTTGTAGAACTGGTGCCGAGCAATATATTCTGAGAATAGCAGGCATCCAAAATGTGAGGGCAGGAAGTCTGAGTCAGCTCTAGTGCAGAGATTGACCATCACCTGAGATCATTTCAGAAGAATCTGAGGTTTTTGAGTTAAATTTCCTTTACCTTTTACCAGTTTCTCTAATTCTGGCATATAAACATTTAGGAAATATCCATTGAAGGCCTACTCATGTTATTTCTACTTGCTAGTTCTTTTTATATCAAATCAAAAGACAGCTACTAAACATTCATAAAACCTAACTTTAAGTGCTGCAGGGCACAGTTCTTAACACCACAAACTTGTATCCTCTTTCAGGAAGTTCCTCACAATGACAGCGAGCATCTGGGACTTGCCTTTTGTGCATTTTGAAATACAAAACATATTACATGTTACATACTTGGTCAAACTGGGGGTCTTCTCCACGCTGTAGAGATTTTGTCAATGGCTTTTCCTACAAAGAAAAGGAACATATACAAGAATAATTATTAGAATCTTTAAACATTATAAAATAAATGTCATTATTGTTACAATTTTTTCCTTTATTTCTCTCCTTACAGAATGTTTGGTCATTTCTACACTGACTTTTGGTAATTACCCCCTGTTCTCTGCTGCACCCCTGTACTGAGAATTGAACCCAGGACCTCTGCAGAATTTAAATCACTAAGTTGCTCAGGCTGGGCTTGAATATGCAAGCCTCCTGCTTTTTTTTTTGAGACAGGGTCTCACTTTGTGGTTTAGGCTGGCCCTGAGCTCAGCCTCCAACTCACATCACAGCAATCATCCTGCCTCTGCCTCCCGAGTGCTGGGATTACAGGCATGAGCCACCACGCCCGGCACTGTGGTATGTGGCACTGGTTGCTGCTGGGCGTGAGTCTCCACGCCCAGTATGGTATGTGGTTACCGGGGAATCGAACCCGGGCCCTTGCGCTTGCAAGACAGGCACCGGAACCACTGAGCTAACTCCCCAGCCCGCAAGCCTCCTGCTTCAGCCTCTCAGAGTGCTGGGATTACAGGTGTATGCCATTATGCCCAGTTTTGGGAATCATATTCTTTGATCAAAACATAAACAATCTGATATCAGGGAAACAAAAACTGAAATACAATGACCTCAACATGCATATATTCAGGTACAAATGGCTCAAGTTTGTCTTTCTTTCTGGCTGTGCAGTACTCCATTTTAGAAAAACCACATCTTATTTATCTACTCACCATTGACGAGCTTTTAGGTTGTTTCCAAGACTCAGCTATTACAAACTGCTGATGTAAACATGGGAACATATAGGTAGCTACGGTATGATGCTTTTAATTCCTTTAATGCACCCAGAAGGGAAATAGCAAGGTTAAACGGAACCTTGAGTCCTAGTTTTTTAGGAATCTCCATACTGATTTCCACAGTGGTTGCACCAGTCTACATTCCCACCAACACTAGAGAAGGGTTTCTTTCTTCCCACAGCCCTGCTAGCATTTGTTATTTGTTGATTTCATGACAGCAGCCATTCTATGTAGAGTGAAATGAAATCTCAGTGCTGTTTTCATCTGCATCTCTCATATGACCAGTGATGTTGAACATTTTTTCATCTGTTTATATACTACTTCTACTTCTGTGTGTTCATTTCAGATGCTCATTTTTATTTAATTATTTATTTATTTATATATTTTTTAGGTTTTTTGAGACAGGGTCTTGCTTTGTGGTTCAGGCTGGCCCTGAGCTCAGCCTCAAACTCACAATTCAGCAATCCTCCTGCCTCTGCCTCCCGAGTGCTGGGATTACAGGCGTGAGCCACCACGCCCGGCACCATGGTATGTAGTACTGGTTGCTGCTGGGCATGAGTCTCCACGCCCAATATGGTATGTGGTTACCGGGGAATTGAACCCAGGTCCTTGCGCTTGCAAGACAGGTGCCAGAACCACTGAGCTAAATCCCCGGACCTCAGATGTTCATTTTTAAATTGGATTTTTAATTTGGGGGGACTGAGTTTAAAAAGTCCTCTGTATATTCTAGTTGGTAGTCCTTTAACAGCTGGTAAAATTCTTTTCCCACACCCTGGAAGCACCTTGAAGCCATACTTAAGTGAAATTAATAGGAACAGATGCGTAAATATAGTGTTGTTTCTCTAGTGTGAGACACTGAAGGTATAGACGAGGTCCAAAATGTATGACAGGTATGGTGAAATAGGAAGAAAATGTTCAGAGGGGGAAGGGGAAGGGGAATTGGGGGGAAAGGCAGGGAAAAGTAAAGAAGGGAAAGAAAAACTACAAAGGTAAAAAGGAAAAAAATGGAAACAAAGCTTGTAGCTGGTAGAGGGTTGAAGGGATGGCAGAGAAATAGGAAAAAGTTATCAAGATATATCACGTGCAGGTACAAATTCTCAATGATGAATATGATCATAATGTATTCTTAAAATGTACCAGTAAACCCAATAAAGGGAAAAAACCATACAAAATGAAAAACAATGAGGTGTGACCTCATGTTTATTAAAATGACTTCTAAAATTAAAACAGAAGTGTTGGTAGGATGGCAAAAAAGGAATCCTTCCACACTGTTGTGCAATATAATCAATATAGTCATTAAGGACAACAGTACAGAGATAGCTCAAAAATTAAAAAGCAGAATTACTTCTGAGTACCTATCCAAAGGAAATGAAACTGGCATATCAAAGGGTATCTGGATGCCAATCTTTACTGAGGCATCATTTACAATAAGCAAGATAAAGAATTAATGGATGAATAGACAGAGGAAATGTATGCATATACATACACACAATGGCATATTCAGCCTTTGAAAAAAAGAAAATACTATCACTTGCAACAAGATGGATAAACCTGGAGCTAAGTGATAAGAGCCAGACACAGAAATACATTAAACAACCTCACTTGTATGTTGAATTTAAGAGTCAAACTCAAGATAATGTGGTGCTGCACATCTGTAATCTCAGGATCTGGGAGTTTGAGGCAGAAGGATGAATTTGAGGTCAGTTTGGAGAATACAGTGAGACTTGCTTCAAAACAAACAGGAAGGCAGGCAGGCAGCAGAAAGGGTAGTTACCAGGAATGCTGGGGGGTAAGTGAGGAAAGGCGAAATGGGTGATGTTGGTCAAAGTAAAATAGGGTGTGGCCAAAACTAGCTGAGAAAGAAGCCTGACAAGATCCAGGGGTACATATGCAAAAACAGTTCCCAGAAGCTGCTTGCGGCCTTCTGGTGAGAACTCCAGCAGGTTTCTCACAGGATGACCTACACATGATGGCAGTGTGGAAACATGGGAAAGAGTGAGTCGCCATGTAGTGCTCACTATCCTGCCTTGTCCCAGGGGCCCACCTTCCACTGCACCATACATTTTTATTTTTGCCTCAGCCCAAACTTGCTCTGCAGATCCTGTCTTCCCCTACAATGTTTGTTTTTCTCCTACCTTTAATAAATGTGCAATTTTCCCACTGTTTGTACTTGTTTTGTTCAACTCTTTGTGTAGAGGAGAAAAGACTTAGAAATTATCCCTGAAAGGAGACTCCAGGACCTCAGAATCCAGTACGAAAAAGGTATAAAATTTTCATTAGTCAGGAGGAATAAGTTCTGGAGATTTATAGTATACAATAGTGACTGTAGTGTGTAATGGAATGTGTCCCTAACATCCGTAGGTTTAAAACTTTACTCCTGAGCTGATGGTGAACCGCAAGGCCCTGGGGAGTGCTCAAGTTACAAAGGCAGAATCATCATGGACAGAGTTAGTGCAGAGGGAGCTCGTTTGTCTGGTCAACAGGCAGAAGCAGCAAGAAGGAATCATCTGTGATGAAGAAAGCACTCACCAGACGTCAGACCAGCTGGGACTTCAGCCTTGGACTTCCCAGTCTTTTGAACTCTCAGTAGCAAGTTCTTACCTTTTACCAATGACCTAGTTTATTGTAATTTATTATAGCAGTCTGTATGGAATAAGGCATCATACTGATCAAGCTCTCAGTGTTGGGACAAAATACCTAATACTAGAAACATAAAGAGGAGAGATTTATTTTGATTCACTCTTCTAAAGGGTCCTGTCAATGAGTGGCTGGTGCCAAGGCAGAAATGGCACATGGAAGAGCATGGCAGGGCAGAGCTGCTCACGTTAAGGTGTTGAGGAAGCAGAGTACAGTGTCGGGTAATAGTGATAGCTGTGTCCTCCTGAGGGTGCCTTGGTGACTCTCCTTCTCTGACTGGGCCCTTTACTTAGCTACAAACATGAGTGATTAATCCACTGAGGAGTAGAGCACCCCACGATCCAGTTCTCTAGGAATTGCTTAATTCAGTTGCACTGACAAAGTTAACTAACACGGCCATGCA
>PVIR01028907.1:0-21554 GCA_004026965.1 Petromus typicus | reverse complement strand
GGTTCAGGCTGGCCCTGAGCTCAGCCTCCAACTCACATCACAATCCTCCTGCCTCTGCCTCCCGAGTGCTGGGATTACAGGCGTGAGCCACCACGCCCGGCACTGTGGTATGTGGTACTGGTTGCTGCTGGGTGTGGGTCTCCACACCCAGTATTGTTATGTGGCTACCGGGGAATCGAACCCGGGTCCTTGCGCTTGCAAGACAGGCGCCGGAACCACTAAGCTAACTCCCCGGACCTTAATTGAGGTTTTTATAGGCTTACTGTCAGTCTTCTTCTGACCTTAATTCTTCTTCTATGCTGTCATCCTCTGCAGATTCATGCTAATTCACCACTAAAGTAACTCCTTCAATTTTTTTGTTGTTTTCTTCCACCAAGTTGCATTCTTACACACTTTCTCAAACTAATATGTAAAAGTACCCAACAGCAAGAACTAAAATATACAAACCATATAAACAGCAAAAAACATAACTCAAACGGTTAATGTTTCTTTTTTTTCAAAACTGTTCAGTGGCTTTGAATTGTCCTCAGAGAACAGCATAAAATCCTTTGCCTAGAATTCAATCCACTTTATGATTTTGAGCCTTCTCTTAATGATTTCATTCATAATTCCATATGTCATCAAATAATATTTATCATTATTAGTATTTCTCTAACCACTATATAATTTTGTTATTTTGAATTTTAATTTTTTAAAATTTTTTAATCTTTATTGGTACATTAAATATACACATCATGATTGCACTCCATAATGGGGATTTGTACCAGTATAAGACACAACTTAATTCTCATTTTTTCCCATAGCCCTACCCACCCTACCGCCCCCCCATATACATAAAATTTGTTTCCTTACTTTTTTGTTACAATCTGAAGATCTTTCTCCCTTCTCCCTATTTTACATTGACCATTTTCTATTTCACAATATATAACATACAATTCTTAAATTAAAATTTTTGTGTAGCTATTTTTTCTGAAATTTCACATCAGTTTTCCTTGAAGTGACCAAAGAAACTCCATTTCATGATTCACTTCCTCAGCTTCTATCTGGTATCTGGATTGTGGGTGAACTCTGTAATCTGTTGAGTAATTTAGTGACGAACATGTTGCACAAGTCAGGTAATTTCCTCAGAATAAAATGCTCATAAACCCTTGTAATGTTCTTAGAAAACCCACAAACATTCCAAACCTTGAACAACAGCCATCTGGTGAGGTGGCTGTGTAAGATAAATAGAGTACGTCTCCTGTGCCTCTTCTGCCAATAAACGGCTGATAAATATGCTAGTTCAAATTGTTAGCCAATTATTGTAAAAGTTAAACTACCCCTTCCATGTGTGACCCAAGTGCCTTTAAACACTGCTTGAAACTGTCTTTCAGGGTCTCCAATGTAGTATTGGCAGACCCACTGCATGCGGTACTAATAAAGTACTCTTGCTCTTTGCATACATGATTGGTGGTCTTCTTGGGAGAACAAGATTCGGGCACAACATCCTTCTACTTACTAGGGACTTTACTGTCCTTAATTTATGTACATAAAAATATAAAATTAAATTTTAATAAAATTCAGAATATAATTACTCTCATGTTGTTTTTCATAGTAGATGAGATAATCTGTAAGAAATCATCTTATATTCTTTAAAAAAACCACTGTGTGACAGAGTAGACATTTTAGTTATTTCTTGAATGAATAAAACAATCCTTCAGCTTATACCACTGAAAATTACTTTGAAGTTAAATCTTTTTCTCTTCTTTCTATTTTATTGTGTGAAAAAGAAAGTTTTGAATGTTGAGACAATTATAAAACTGTCCACTGATATTTTGTGTAATGCAATGCAGTGATTGAGAACAGAAGTTTAGAATTCAGGTAGCCAAGATTAAAATCCTTGTCACAGTAGTTACTAGATATGGTACTTTGGATTTAAACCCATTCTACTTGCTCCTTCATGTAAGCAATGTATTGTAAGTCTTGGAAAAAAAATGTTGAAATATGTTATATTTATCTCTAGAATCTACCCTACTCTGGAACTTTAGGAAGAAGAACTGATTCTCCAGACTGAAATTAACCTTGGATGAGATGGAAATATGTCAAGTATTCTACAAAAATGGTGAGTTTCTGTTATATTTGGGAGCTCCATTTTCCACCCATATAGTATCTAGTTTTGTTTCCTTTTCTCTAAGTAATCTTCGGTGAACAGAGTTGCGTGGCACAATTTTTCCTGCACTCAATATGTTCATGGCTTGGATTAGCAATGTAATTAATTAACAAGCAAAATTGTAAACTAGTACTTATTTTTTGTTATTCAACACATCTTCCTTTTACCAAATTTCTTATTTAATAAAAATGGATGACAGGAGTAAAAGTATCGCACACACTGAGCACCAAATCTCAAAGTAATGGAAAAAGTGAGCCTTGTAGAAGTTAGGATAAAATAAATTCTAGAAAATTAAAAGTGAATCCAATGAAGCAGAGGCCAACATAATATATCAAGAAAATTTTGTTATATTTTAAACTATCCAAAGGAAAAATAATACCAATTTACCTTGAGTTTATTATTTATTTTTAAATGAGTGTTTTTAATTGGTCACTACAGGAATATGGTTGTCTTATCTCTAGAAACAAAGTTTATTGTGACCCTCAGGTGTATGTCTGTTTAAAAGAAATAATCTTAGATTCAATTTTTATAAAAGACTACTTCAAGGGGAAAACTTATGAAGTCCTCCTATCAAAAAAGTATTGCCATTGATATCTACTCCCAAATTATGTGCATCCACTTAACAATTACTTTTCAAATTCTGCTTCTTAAAGATTTTTTCTTTCATGGAGATTTTCAGGATATCTTTCTTTTATTTAAAAATGTATTACACATCTGCAAACTAATCCTGCATATATATATGGAATGCCAATAATGTTATAATTTGTGAATATAATATTAAATAATTAAAACCAGCTAATGAACAGACCTATTATCTTAAAAAATTATCATTTTGTGGTAAGAACAATTGAAATTAGTCAGTGATTTTAAATATACAATATGTGGTTAACTGTGTTTATCATTGTTATGGTTCAGATCTAAATGTCCTAAAAAGTTTAATGTGTTTAGATATGAAGCTTCCAGTAGGTGATTAGATTATGGAAGTTCTAGCTTAATCAGAGGATTGATGAATTGATAGGTTTATAATTTGATGGCTTTGTTGGTAGGTTGTAGAAATTTAGAAAGTAGGGTTTAATTCAAGAGACTAGATTTTAGGAGAATGACTGAGATCTATATCTTGTCCCCATCTTCTGTCTTCAGTTCTCTAATCCCCTCTGCTTCACTGCTGCTGTGAAGTGAGTACTATGACTCTTTTCCACCACACTCTCTACACGATGATGTGCACTACCACAGGTCCAATGCTGTGAAGTCACCTCACCATGGATTTAAACCCTGAGCCAAAATTCTCCATCTTTGAAGCAGCTATTCACTGTTATGTCATCATACTTAAAAACTGAATAATATATTCAGGATGTAAAATAGATATTCAAAGTAAATTCTCATTCTGTCTCTCCAAGTGATATTTTGTACCTTTTGATCTTCATCTCCTTATTCTTTCTGTACAACTCTTCTGGTAATCACAATTACATTCTCTGGCTTGATGAGTTGGAATATTTTAGAATACATGTGTGACTGAAAGAATGAATATTTACCTTTTGAACTTAACTTATTTCATTTAATGTAATGTCCCTGGAGCTGCATATTCAACAGAGTATAAAAATATCTTTTTAATACATTTTTACAATACCAGTGTAATATGTATAACATCTGTGCTTATACTCTAAATACTGGCCTGGAAGAACCCAAAATGCTGAAGGAGTCATCTTCCTACATTGTAAATATATTAATGTTCTTCTTCCAAAAGCTTCTTCCAAAATTGCGTTGCTTCTAGAAAACTTTCCTTTATTTCAGAAGATCCCACCTATCACTCCCACAGCACCTTTTACTTCAATGACAATAGTACTTAAAAAACAATGAAAGGCAATAATATATCATGATTTCTTTGAAAGAAATGTTGTCACTGTTGAATTTCTCATGCCAAGTTCATTTTATAGCACATCTAAGAGGCATCAAGAAAGTTTCTAGTGAATGACTAAATGAAATCATTCTAAAAAATTCTGGGCTAGGAACCAGGATATATGAGGATTTAGAAGTCATAATTATAGCTAAGTCTATATATACTTCTTTTCATCCTCAACTTATTAATAAAAGTAGCTAAACGTGTTTGCAATATAATTTATACTAGATTCTGTTTGAAAATACTTCCATTGAATTTGGAACTTTACAGTGTAAACATATATAATGAAAACATTAAAAATAGAGTCATTCTGCTCAACATTTTGTCTTGTTTTCTTTCTTTTGGTGCTTGGGATGGAATCCTGATCCTCATACATGTACTTCCTATACTTTATTTGGATTTTGATTCATCAGCTACATATAACCACATATAGTTATATGGTTTGAGGCAATAACCTGACCAGATCCACTCTACTACCCTACTTTTTTATACTAAAATCATAAATTTTGTTTTTAATTGTGTTGAGTATTTTTGGCCAATACATAAGGTATAGGTGGAATACATCACAGAGTATGTAATGTCTCCATGAGATACATATTTTTTCTTGGTATATCTTGAATTAGGTGCATAAGGGTCTTTGTGCCTTCTTTGTATCTCTTTAGATGAACAATATTTGGAAGGTGTAGTGTTTAATTGTGTTAATCTGGCTTTGGAGTTGTTTAGGGAGTAGTAAATTACACTGCTGAGTGTATATAGGTTGGTCATTGAGGTATAAATTTGGGCACTGTATCTGATCCTCTTCCTTGAAGGCATTGTTCTGCTTTTTCCTGGCCACCACAAGCTAACCTTATTCTTCTGGCTGGTATTTTTGCCTTTATACTGACTGACTAATGGACTTAAAACTCTGAAACCATTAACCAAATTAAACCTCTCCTCTTTTAACTTATGGATGTCAAGTATTTATTCTCAACAACAAGAAAGTTGCTTAATACAAAAAACAAGAATGTATTAAATTTTCAATATGATAAAAATGAAATAACTTGAAAGACCACTCATTGTTGCCTGATTATTTTTTTCTAGAAATCACCTTATTGTAGTAGTTGAGAGAGTGTAGGAATTAATAGCCAATTCATAATTTGTGGGCCTTAAAAAGTGTTCAAATTTCTTCTAGAGTGTTAAAGCATATATCTTTCTCAGATGTAGAAATTGCAGTCTTTGTTGCATTCCAGAATATCATTCAGTTTTGCAGCTTAGGGTAATAGTGAGCCATAATTTTCACTGAACCATTATTATTATCACATCCAAGAATGGTTTTCAAAATACTCTGTATGAAACTGTGGACTTAAAAGCAGATGCCTTTCTTCTATATATAAAGAATAGTTGAAAATGTTAATTTGACATTTCAAAAGTAATGAACTGCTATTACTACTTGACTATACCTGTTGTTAAAAATATTTTAATTTATATTACTATGAAGTTTAATATATCCTATCAATTTGTACAATTACATATTCTATTTGGATTTCATAAATATGTACATTTTACTCAGTAATACTGATCATTGCCATCACAATCATTAGATTAAATTATTGAAATATCTACTAGCTTCTTTGTACGCTGTATTAGATTTAAATATATTGTTTACCAACATGCATAAAGCTAGGATTAAAATCATAGAAGTTCATACTGAAGTTCAGTGTAATTAGGATAAATTTTCCTTTGGAAAGCATGGATTTGGTAAGTAATTTTTTTAACCTAACAATTTTGTAGATACCATAGATACCATGATAAATTCATTAGGTACAACTTCATTTATGGAACAAGTCACCTTAAGATGTGCAATTTGTTTTCCAAGTTATCATTACTTAATATCTCCTATTGAATGAACTACACTTTTTAACCAATTGGCAAGAAATATATCCTAGGGAAAACTCTACCTAGAAAAATTTTAAAACTTTATTACACTTACTATATGGAAATCAAGTTATAAAGATGGATATGCCAGTAATTACAAGAAAAAGTACAAAAATCAATGGGTAAATACTCTATTCTTCTCAGTCTTGTTCCCAATTTTAGTCTTGAACATATAACACAACATGACATAAAATGAATGGCTTAAAAATAGAACATATCAATTGATATGTGAACATATGCCTTAAAAGGATTATCCAAAAATCTGTGTAACTGACAGGGAAATGAGGTCCAGAATATATGAGGAATACGAAGGGAAAAATAACTAGATTGAAAACTGGTATTTTGAACAGAAACTTCATAAAAATCATGTAAATAATAATAATTTAAAGATGTTCACCACTTCTCATAATTAGGGAAATGGAAATACAAATGAATATTGCAATCTGATATCAATTATTAGCCAATACTGCTTGATTACTTTTTTTCACTGAAATATTTATTGGTACATTACATATACACATCATGATTACACTCCACAATGGGAATTTGTACCAGTATAAGACACAACTTAATTCTCATTTTTTCCCATAGCCCAACCCACACTACTACCACCCCACATACATAAAATTTGTTTCCTTTCTTTTTTGTTATAATCTCATTATTTTTCCTCCTTCACCCTATTTTATTTTGAGTATTTTCTATTTCACAATATATAACAAAAATTTCTAGAACTCATTTATATCTTTATTTTCTCATAGCAGAGAAAAGATGCTATATTTAACAATCTGTGATCTATTTATTTCACTTAAGAGGATATCCTCAAGGTATATTCATTTAAGTATAAATGATCAAACTTATCATTTTTTATGGCAGAGTAATACTCCATTGTGTAGAAGAACCACAGCTTTTTTTACCCAGTCTCCAGTTGATGCACATTTGTGTTGTTTCCAAGATTTATCAATCACAAACTGAGCTGCTATAAACATGGGTGTACATATGTCACTGTGATATTAGTCTTTTAATTCTTTTGTGTATATACCTAGCAGAGCAATGGCCATGTCAAATGGGACTTCCAATTCTAGCTTTTTGAGGAATCTCCAAGCTGATTTCCACAGCGTTTGTGAGTCCACAGTCCCACCAGCAGTGAAGGGTTCCTTCTTCTCTGCAGCTTTGCCAACATTTGATGCTGGCTAATTCTGACATGGCAGCCATTCTTTGTGGAGTTAGATGAAATCTCAATGTTGTTTTCATCTGCATCTCTTGAATGACTAATGATATTGAGCATTCCTTCATATGCTTTTTAGCGGCTTTTGCTTCTTCCTCTGAAAAATATCTGTTCATTTCAGATGCCGATTTTTGAATTGGTTTTTTAAATTGGGGTGGCTGGTTTTTTGAGCTCTTTATATATTATAGTAATCCTTTGTCTAAGGAAGAGCTGGTAAAGAAGATATCAAAAATGGAAATACGTACCTTGATCGTGGGTAGGAAGAACCAATATCGTCAAAATGGCTATACTCCCAAAGCTACTCTACAGATTCAACGCAATCCTGATTGAAATACCAACAGCATAGTTCACAGATCTAGTGAAAATAATCCAAACTTTCATCTGGAACCACAAAAGATATAGAACAGCAAAAGCAACTCTGAGCAATAGGGACATGGTGGAGAATGTTACAACTCTGAACCTGAAACTATGCTATAAAGCCACCGTGATAAAAATTGCATGGTACTGGCAAAGTAACAGACCTGAGGATCAATGGAGTAGACTAGAAGATCCAGAAACCACTCCCGATACACTGAGTCATCTCATCTTTGACAAAGGAGCCAAAAATCCTCAATGGAGGAAACATAGCCTCTTTAACAAATGGTGCTGGAAAAACTGGGCTTTAACTTGCCAAAGACTAAAACTAGACCTAGCTCTTTCACCGTGTACCAAGCTAAAATCAAAGTGGATAGGAGACCTAAACATTAAAACAGACACTCTATACCTGCTGCAAAACCGGTTAGGTAAAACTTTTGAAGACATTGGCCTAGGGAAAGACTTCTTGAACAAAACCTCTATAGCACAGGAATTGGCAGAAGAAATCAGCAAATGGGACCTCATTCTTTTAAAAAGCTTCTGCACAGCAAAGAAAACCACCAAAGGAGCAAAAAGGCAACCAACAGTGCGGGAAAAACTCTTGATCAGTTTTTAAAATAATAGTTTTATTGAGACAAAATTCATAGGCCATAAAATCTGTTTTTATCTAAATTTTGGAATTTTCTAATTTTTATATTTGGATTTGTGCAAAGTTATATATTCGCCAGCTTTATTTAATTTTATAGTGGTTTCATCTTCAAAAACAAGAAAAATTCCACAATGTAAGACTCAATGAGATCGCAACTTATCTAGCATGTGCAAAACATGAAAAAAAAAATGACTAAACTTAATTATTAAATGAACTTCCTAAGGATGTGTAGCCACTGGAACTCTCATGCACGACTGGTAAAAATGTGAAAGGATGCAGGAATTTTAAAAGCAATTTGTCAGTGTCTTAAACTAAAAATATTATTTTATACATCCTAGAATTCCATTCCAAAGTATTTACCTTGAATAAAGGAAATGTGCATAGTAATTTTCATGGCAGAACTACTCACAATAGTAAGAGGTGTAAAATAAAATAATCAACAATATGAGCAATAAAATTGAGATAAGTAAGGTAACACTGCTCAGGTAAATAAAAAAGAGCATACTCTTGATACCAGTAAAAACATGACTGAATCTCAAAAACAGATCTTGAGTGAAAATTATTAGTTACAAAAGAATATATACTGCCTGGTTCCACTTGTATGAAATTATCAGAAGAATATGTATAGTATACACCTTCACGATGACAAAAAATATTCTTTCATCTGAGACTGCCGTGGAAGTAAGAATTCACTGGGAGAAAAACACAATAAAAGATTTAGGGTTAATAAAAATTTTGTGTCTTGATTGTGGTAGTGTTTACATGGATATATGAATTTACTAAAACTCATTGCAGATTATTCTTATTGAATTTGTCCATTTTATGCAAACTGTATTATATGTATAATATATTATACATATAATATGCACACACCCAAAACCAGTTCATTTTCCATAAAAATAAAACATGAGAAAGGAATGTAAACTAAAGAAGAAAAATCTAACAAAATTTTGCCTTTTGTTTCTTTCTTTCCATCTCATTTTTATTCCAATACTTTCCCTTTTCTTTCTTCTATGAATGTGCATTTGTTTCTCTTTCTCTTTCCTTTTTCTTCCAATATGATTCATAGGGGGTAAGATAAATTTTCTTGGTCCTTTTTTGGCTCCCTCTGTGTTTATCTATATCTTTTTGTCTGACTTCTTTCTCTTGCTTCTTATTCTTTCTCTGTTTTACTTTTTCTCTCTCCGTTTTCACTTGTCCACTTCTAACATTCTCTTTAATAACTATGTTAGTCATAAATATTTTCTTATTCCTACTGATATATACTCAGTTTTTCTTAACATCTCCATCTAAATATATAACATACTTCTCCTACCATTAAGATCTTTTCCCGCTCCTACTTACACTTTCCCACCATACATAGCAGAAAATAATTTTTTATAAAAAACCTTTATTTTTCTATTTTTTAAACCCCCATCTAGCATTACGCATTCCTCAAACACCCTGGACTCAAGATAACTAATTTTAACTGATTACCATTGAATTCTTTTTATTTTTTACCATTAAAAGAAACATAGCTATCGCATTTAGTGCATAGAAGCAATAACTCAATACTTGGGCTATTGTGATAATTACAATATAGCTATAAAATTCTTCTTTAGGCTAAAGACGGGCCCCAAAATTGGATCTATAATACGTATTTCTCAACGTAGCCTGATAGACACCAGTGTACCCTCTCAGTTGTTTCTATAGCTAATTTAATTGCACAGTTCTCCTCACTTAATGGACAATTCTATGCCAAGTGAGTCTGCCTATTCCATAATTGCACCAAACAAATGAGATAGTAAAAGTTTCTAAGCCAAGAACTCAAGCTGGGCTGAACTTTTCAAGAATGCCTGTAACTTGATGGAGAACTCCTGAATTAGAATTACCTTCCATACTGTAGAGGAAAAAGTAGAGGAAGTATTAGTGTGTGAGCATTCAGACTCTAGCAAAGTAGCTGCTTGGCAATTTCATATACAGAGTTGCCTTGGAATACTTGATTTTTTTCCCATTAGACATAGGTTTGAGTCTGTATATGAAATTGTCACGCAGCTACTTTGCTAGAGTCTGTATGTTGAAAGAAAGTCTTGATCAAG
Organism: Petromus typicus; assembly: GCA_004026965.1. Classification (NCBI taxonomy): domain Eukaryota; kingdom Metazoa; phylum Chordata; class Mammalia; order Rodentia; family Petromuridae; genus Petromus; species Petromus typicus. Next base: position 11,288 of record PVIR01028907.1, on the reverse strand, counting down.
CAAAAGAAGCAACTGATCTGGTAGAGGTATGACATATGGCTCATCCAATCAAGGTCTATGCCAGGCTGATTAACATTTTCAGTTTCATGGCAGGTCCATCTCTACTATAAATACAACAATATAATAGCTAATAATCAAAACTGTTATATGCATGAAGATCTACGTAGTGCTCTGTGTTTCCTAAGTGTAGACTAGTGGTGGTGAGCCTGTAATCTTTATGCCACACTGGACTGTTTACTGTTGAAATATTTGAAAAGTTCAACATAGTGAACATCTTACTAGAAGTCTTCGTTGAATGGATATAAATATGTGATCAGGGCTCAATGTACTTATCATTATAAGTAGTAACTCAGTGTTTTGTCTTTCATATATGTTTGATGCTGTGCTATATAAGGAAAAGCATCTGTCTTCAAGGGATCTTTAATTTGCCTAGGCATTTATATCTAACATATGTGGCCAAAATAAATCAACAATTAAAGAAGTGTCAACTTTTCAGATTGCCAGTGTTCTTGGTATTCAAAAGTCTGAGTGAGTGGAACGGTTTGTAGAAGCTTGTTTAATGTCTAAACCCAAGTTAGATGTTTGTTTAGGTATTAGAACCACAAGTACCCTAACTCAACTCTCAATCTTCTGAGATTGTACTCTGGTTGGTAATGGCTATAATATTCTTTGTAGAGTCATAAAAATACATTTAATTGTTGAAAATAAAAAATTCAACAAACATAATTTGGATGAGTACAGAATCAATTTTCTTAAACTGTACTCATATCTTTTTTTTTTCTTTTTTTTTTTGAGACAAAGTTCTGCTTTGTATTTCAGGCTGGCCTTAAACTCACTGTGTAGCTCAGGCGAGCCTTGAACTCAAAACAATCCTCCTGCCTCTGCCTCTCAAGTGCTGGGATTACAAGCGTGAGTCACCACACCCAGCATTGTGGTATGTGGTACTGGAGATCGAGCTTGGGACCTTACACTTGCCAGGGAAATGCCAGAATTACTGAGCTAAATCCCCACTCCAGTATCTTGAAATTCTTCCAAACATTTTCAAGATAGAGAATGCTGATGATCTTCTTGAAAATAGGCCAAACTTTAGATAATCTAGAAGATTTAAATCCAATAACCCTAATATAATAACAGCATCTACTACTGAAATTATACAGACGAATACAAAACACTTTAATTCTAACAACAAATTTATTTGTATGTAGGTGCCATTGTTATCTCATTTTAATTGGGGAGAACATCTGAATTTAGTAAATAAATGATTTAAGGAGATATTGTAGATCCACTTGCCCCAAAGTTTTTCTACTTAATTGCAATTTATTTATTTTCTGTGCTTGGAATAAAGACATAAGAAATGCCTTAATCAAGGTAGGAATGAATAAATTTATCCCTTTCCTTCATCTTCAGGATAGACAATAATATCTGGCAAGAGAGTAATTTCTGAGATCATGATCCTCGTGACTGTACAGTGTTGTAAATGGTGACACTGAAACTTTATGCCTTAATGTAGGTTATAAGAGTACATAATACTGGTTTTCAACTAAGTCTCTGGGGAGAGATTTCTTGGATTCTACAACTGACCCTACCATTTATTATTTGCATAATTTTGTACAAATCATCAGAGCTGTTTAGTCTCCTTCTTTACAAAATAGAGGTAAATGGGGGCCGGGAGTTAGCTCAGTGGTTCCGGCGCCTGTCTTGCAAGCGCAAGGGCCCGGGTTCGATCCCCGGTAACCACATAACAATACTGGGCGTGGAGACTCACCCCAGCAGCAACCAGTACCACATACCACAGTTCCGGGTGTGGTGGCTCACACCTGTCATCCCAGCACTCGGGAGGCAGAGGCAGGAGGATTGCTGTGACGTGAGTTGGAGGCTGAGCTCAGGCCCAGCCTGAACCACAAAGCAAGACCCTGTCTCAAAAAACCTTAAAAAAATAGAAGTAAATGACGTCTTCTCTACTCAGTGTATAGTAAAATACTGGAATTATAGTAAATAGTCACTGTTAGCTGTTATTTTTATGCTCTCTCTGACTCTGAAGGTAGCAAACTCATGAACTGGTAAATTTTCTCAGACCATTGGCTTCCAAATGCCATTGTTCATCAGTCACTACTTGTAAATTTATCTGTTTAATATCGATAATTTTAACACGATACCTTGTGTCATCCCTCTACAACAAAAAATGTGGAGCATTTGGTGGAGTTCTGAGGATATTAGGCAAGTAATGTTTAACTTTTCATTCTCTGCAGACAAGGGCCCTGATATCTTAGTGTCCCACCTGTCACCTCTGTTTATGTTGAAGTTTACTTTTCTCCACTACAGTTCTTTTTCCGTCTTTCTTTTTGTTCAGATGCAAAAATGACTGTTATGTCAAAAGAAATTTAAGAGGGTCCAGAGTTAAAATATTAGAAGAAATTATTTTAATCCACTTCTTTGTTTTTCTGCTTCAGGTTCTGTATAATGTAAATAATGTAGTTCATAGAAATCCTGCTTGTAGAATTGCAATTTTTAGAAATATTGCACCTGCATAAGACTATCCCTTATGCTAGCTATAGTAGGAAAATTAAGCAGCGCTTTTTTGTTTTGGATTTGTGAATGGAATGTTTAGGACTCTGAAAACAAAAGTTTGACAGTTTAAAATAACACGTATTCAGAATAGGAACACAGGGAATGAAGAGATTTTCTCCTGAGAAAAGAGTATATTTATGTGAGATTTCCTGTGACTGAAGCTGGTGAATTGATGAATTTCACATGCTCGCTCTTCATTACTCCATCAGTTTCCCAAAGGATGTCAACTTGAGTATTTTCTGTTTGTGTTCTTCAAATATATGGCTTGAATCAAGAAATTTTTGTATCTCCATCAGAGGTATCTATCTTCTTATAATCCAGAAAACACAGATTTACTCTTTGTCTTTGTGGATATTACAGAGAAAATGGAGATCCAAATTGATTTACAATTGTGCAGCTCACATCATTCCTACTGACCCAGTGCCCACATGTACCCTGCAGTCCATTTTAGCCTTCCAAGCCTTCCATTCTTCCTTCCATATATTGAGCCTAAATGATGCTGTTTGATCACTTTGGGGCTCTTATTACTGCTCTTTTCCATCTCGTGTGGTTTGTGAATGTTCAGACGAACTATCGTATTTCTCCAAGAGTTTGGTCAGAGAAGAAAGACTGTTTTTTCCATGGGGGACAATAGCCTTCATAAATTAAAGAGGACAAATTGACTACAGATCATTATTTTACCTACTGAGTTCTTCCAATATTGCTATGTAAAATATTGCTCTAATTACTCTACAGAATGCCATTTCCTTTAGAGTCCCAGGAAGTCTCTGACACAAGTGACGTTGATGGTAGAGGAGGGGCTTGAGTAATTTCTTTCTTTCGATTTTATGAAAATCATAAATTTAGCGATTACTGGTGAAACTGTTAATTGTCTATGAATCTTTGATCCCAAATGAAAGTATCTTGCCAGAGGATAAGTTTTTGGCATTTTTGTAATTACTTGATTTGACATTGTGACCTAATTGATAGAAGTACTTGCTGTATTATTATGTACTTCAGTTCATCACATAATCTCATGTATATCTAGGTTCTTTGAAGGGAAAGTGAAAATGCAATAAGCAGGTGAGATAGAAATATACCATGCACATGAGTGGATTACCCCAAAGTAAAGCGGATAATATTTGTCAAATGTATGCCTTAATTTATTGGACAAAACCTGGGGAAGAGAAAATTACAACTGGAATGGTCTTTGAATATAGCACTGTGAGAGAAGGAGGGCAGGGAAATGAGGAAACTTGAAGCAGATGACTCAGAAAAGTTTGCCCTTGCTAAAATTTTACCTATCAGAAATAAGACTGTTGAGAAACTCAAATTAGATGATTAAGAATAAAATGTTCTGGCCGGGGATTTAGCTCAATGTTTCCGGTGCCTGTCTTGCAAACTTGAGGACTTGGGTTCGATCCCCCGTTAACCACATACCATACTGGGTGTGGAGACTCACCCCAGCAGCAACCAGTCCCACATACCACAGTGCCGGGCGTGGTGGCTCACGCCTGTCATCCCAGCACTGGGGAGGCAGAGGCAGGAGGATTGCTGTGATGTGAGTTGGAGGTTGAACTCAGGGCCAGCCTGAGCTACAAAGTGAGGCCCTATCTAAAAAAAAAAAAAAAAAAAAAAAAAAATGTTCAACATCACTGGTCATTTGAGAGATGCAAATGAAAACAATGCTGAGAGTTCACCTCACTGCAGAAGGAATGGATGTTATCAAGAAATCAACCAACAACAAGTGCTAATAGGGCTGTGGGGACAGAAGACCCCTTCTCCACTGCTGGTGAAAATGTAGACTGGTACAACCACTGTGGAGATCAGTGCGGGGATTCCTCGAAAAACTAGGATTAGAGGGCCTATTTGACCCTGTTGCTTTTCTGCTGAGTATGTTCCCAGAAGAATTAAAAGCATCATATCACAGCGACATAAGTGCACCCATGTTTACAGCAGCACAGTTTGAATAGTAACTCTTGAAAAAATGCCCCAATATCCATCAGCTGGAGACTGAGAAAGACGTGTTTTTCTTAAATAAAGGGAGTATTACTCAGCCATAAAGAATGATAAGTTGGAGGCATTTTTAGCTAAATAGATGCACCTAGAGGTTATACTCTTAAGTGAAATAAATGCAACTCATGTACGTAAATAGTTGTTTCTCTGATGTAAGAAACTGAAGCTGTAAGTGAGGACCAAAATGTATAATAGATACAGTGAAATACAAAGAAGGTATTCAAAGGGGAAGATGAGTGTGGAAAGGGGAGAAAGGAAAAGAAAAATGAGAAAAGTAGAAAATACGGAAGCAAAACTTTTGTCATCAGGGAGAAGTGAAGGAGTTGAGGAGCGAAGGGGAATGGAAAAATGAAGAACTAAGAGATGTCATGCGCAGACAGAAATTCCATATAATGAATGTGATCATAAGGTACCATAAGTGGTACCAAGAAACTTAATGAACAATGGAAAAGACAATATGAGATTTTTTTAAATGGTTTACTTTTAATTGACAAATATTCATTCAATATACTAAAAATATAAATAAATACTTGCAGAAATAAAAATATAGATTCTTAAATGATATGGCCAAATTTGATCTGTTTAATTGCACCTGTAATTTGGAGTATGTCTCTGCAGTACAATATAGGTACATAGGTACAATGATAGAAGTACTACCCACAATGTTAGTGTAAAAGTCGAATTTCATAATTGCATGTAAACCCTTTGTCATGTCACCTATCCTACAGAAAGCACTCATGAAAAGAGCTGCTATTGTTATATATCATTATAAGCAGACTCTATGTGTTGTTGCAGCACCTAAAATATTTTTACTCAAACGAGTAATAGTGTTATCATTTGCATATGCCTGTGCAATCTTGAAAATTAGTGAAAATTTCTCTTAGTTTTCTTACATATCAAATATATTACCTATCACAAAGAATTTCAAGACGAGATGAGTTAATATAGGTAAAAAATCTGACTACCTCATTGAAACCCTCCTAAAGCCTACTGGTTATTTCTGTTACTCAGTCTCAGAATTCATTAGCTTGTGACTTCAAAATAAAAGATTCTATTGCACCATCAAATATTTAAAACCTTCTTTGTTCTAGGCAGTAATAATGCCCTGTAGTATGAATAAGTTCCATTCTGAGAGAATGGTTCCTAAGTAAGACTGATTCATAAGTTGACAAAGTGAGTCTTAATTCAGCGCACTGTGGAAGTTTGCAACTTGAATGTTTGTAAGTTACACACTCGCTGTACCAACGAATAAGGTAGAAGAATATCTATGGTGAATTTGTATTTTTGGAGAATGTGATGAGTATGGAAAATAAGTATATTATATGGTATTTTAGAAGACAAGTAAGTACTCTGTAGAAGAGTGGGTAATCTAAGGAACCGAAGTGGTAAACAAGGGTAACATATTACAATGTTAACTAGAAAATTAGGGTAGGCATATGTGAAAAGAGTTATATGAGTGGAAGAAAGATTGGTATGTAATTATACAGAGAAAGAGTGTTGCTGGCAGAGAAAATATCCAGAAAACTTTGAACCAGTATCTGGTGTCAGAAATGAATAGTAAATTTTTCAGCATGTTTGATGTGGAAAAAACGAGAAGAAATGAAGGGAAGATGCTACCGAAGCCTGGATGATGTAAGACATTCCACGTCACCCTCTTTTGTTTGGATGCTACTTTGATATCATGAGCCACTGGAGTGTTTACCTGACCTATGTTCAAAGGGCCACTGCAGCTGATATTTGGAGAGTGGGCCAAGGTACAGAAGTATGAAACTATTGAACTAACCCAAGAGAGTTTATGGTTGCCAGCAATAAGGTAGTTCAGATAGTGGTGGTGAGATTTGCTCAGATTCCCAAGAGTTTTAAAGTAAAGCTTGCAAGATTTACTGACTGATTTTATGTGAGATACGAAAGAAAGTTGAATCGAAAAGGGCATCTCAGTTTTGAGCTCAAATAGAGTTGATACTGAGCACAGCACATTCTAAACTTGTGCCATGTGAGTTGACTTACTGAATCCACTCCTTTGTGCAATCCCTTCCTCTTGGGTGTGGGAACAGTGACTTGTTTCTAATAAGTGGATTACAAAAACTATAAAGAGTCATATCCATGAGTAGAGTTCCTTTCATCATTCTAAAAGACTTTCCCTTGGAGGTTTTGATGAAGCAAGCAGAAATGTTAAAGAGATCAACATGGCAAAAACCCAAACCAAAATAAAACACACAAAAAACTTAGTGTGAATTTTGTGAAATGGCCAGCAAATATCTGAATCTTCTGATCAACATGAATTTGGAGATCACCTTCTGCACTGAAGTTTTAGATGAACGTATCAAACTTGATGACAATTTCACTACAGTCTTGTGAAAGACTCAAAGCAGAAGATTCAACTAATCAATACCTTGACCCACGAACACTGACATAATAAGTTGTAGTTTGCCTCTAGGGGCATTGTAAATTTCTGTGGAGAGATACATAACTGATCAACTGAGAAAAGAAAGCCTGATGTAGAAAGACGTTTCTGGAACTGAAGATCAAGAATTACCTATAAAATCCATTAGGATTAAGCTATGATTATGATTTAAATTTACAGTGTTCCCAAGAAGTCTCATGCATTCAGAGTTGAATATTTTGCAAGCTAGTGGGACTGATAGGTTATATCATCCAAGAATTACTCCATTTATGAGTTCAAGGCCAAATGCACAATTACTGGGGCTAAGGTGGGAGTAGGCAGCACCTAGATGGGTGTGTGGCTGGCTTCTCTCTTTCCGCATTCCTGCTGCCAGGGGTGAACAGCTGTCTTCCATCTTGCCTCACTACTATACCTCTTCTGTCTCTGAGTTAGCTGACCATGTCTGGAGTGAGGCATCTGAAACTGTGAGAAAAGTAAACTCCTTGTGAAAGCTGAGCATGCCCGGTACTGTGTCCAGTGACAGGAAAGTGACCAGTACGGTTGCCTCTTAGACATATGTACAAGGATGGGAGACATGTGAATTATATTTCAGAGCAGAAGTGTGAGAGGAGGAGTGGCTGTAATTTTGAACATCAACTCAATATTAAATGATATTTGATTGTCATATATGCCATATATTGCCATATATGATTAAATGTGTATTAAATATATATTTACAATATAACAAATAAACATATCAAATATATATTAAATCATATACATATACGATTTGAAATCTTGCAACTAGCTGAGATTATCAAGTGAATGTACAAAAAGAAACTGTCCAAGGAAAGAGTTCAAGGAAATTCCATAACTAGTGATATGCGTGGGAGAGAAAAGCTGGAAACTGGGTAGGAGTGATGACGTAAGATATTACTCTGCCAATGAAGATGATAAGATTGAGTCATTCAAACTCAAACGGATGTACCTTGAGGACGTCCTCATAAGCGAAATAAACAGGTCACAGGGGTGTAAATGTCATATCTTCTCTCCGGTATGAGAATATGAACTTGTAAATGAGTTGTAGTATGTATAGTTGATATTGCGAAGTAGAAAATATTTAAAAGGAAAGACTGTGAGGGTAAATAATGAGGAAAAATGAATGTGGTAATAATAAAGAAAAAAAAACAAAAATTGTGTATATAGGGGGCGGGGGAATTAGGGGTGGGCGGATGCAGGGTGGGGGGAAAGGGGAAAAATGAGAATCAAGTCATATCATATTCTGGTACAAACTCTTAATGTTGAATGTGATTATCATGTGTTTTCATAATGTATCTATAATGACAATTAAAAATAAAGAAAAATCAAATATAGTATGGTATCCTTTCAACCAATTTAAAACAAAAGTAGTTACAGGAGAACAGATCTACTGTTAAAAATGCCGCTGACATGTCAAGAAAGATGAAGGCTGATCCTTGACTGTTGCAATTAGTGATGATCAATAAGCTGAACGATAAGAACCTGAGTAGGGTTAAATCAAAAGAGAGTGAGTGCAATAATTAGTGACAGTCAGTATAGACAACCATAAAGGAGAATCACTATTGTGGGAAGCACAGAAATGGAATATTGACTGATGAAGGGTACTGCAGTACACTGAGGACATTTTTTAGCATGCAAGAAAACGGAAATCATTTAGCAGTGAAGGAAAATGAGTGATGCAGTGGAGAGGAGTAACATGGGTAAGATGGAATGAGATCTAACACATAAGGGAATGGATTCACTTAGTTATGTATATAGAGATATCATTTACAATGATAGAATAGAATAGTGGCATTACCTTGATTCACATAGACGTAGATGTGAAGTTATAGATGTTTTGGAAAGTTTTCTCCAAATTTCATCTGTCATTTCAGAACACAAGAATGGTGGGATAATATAGAAGGAAATGATAAGAAGCTGGAGGAGAAAAGAATAAAATTGAAATAATTCAGAAAGATGAGTGCGTCAGTGAACTAGAAAAGCAAAGTACAATTTGCGGACAGCAGGGAAGGACAACTACAACTTATGTTCATGCGCTTACGGGTGGGTTTCTTCTCCGAACATGTTTAGTTCCATGGGTACATATGAAAGACTGGATTCACTGAAAGAGTACGACTTGAAATTTTGGGAAACACTTCTGTTACTATTCTTAGATGTTCCTAAGACTTCTTACATTTTCGTATGCTATATATCAATTTTTTCTCACTCTCAAATTTCTAGGATCCTTGAAGGCCAGTCACCAGAAATGCTGAGCTCTTCTGAGCACATCCCACTCTGCTAGTTACAATTGTACAAAGTGTTGCATAGCAGTCAGGGTATCAGAGGGCTCTTCTAAATCTGAGTATCTCATTACTCACACTTAAAGAATGATCCATCTGGTCATTAATACTTAAATATACATAGCTTGAGAGCATACTCATAAGTGAAATAGATAGGACTCAGATGTGTAAATACTATATCTTTCTCTGATAGGAGAAACTCAAGATGCAAATGTGTTCTGAAAGGTGTGATAGATATTGTGAAATAGGAAATATTCAAAGGGAAAAGGGGGGAGGGGTAAGTAAAGAAGGGAAAGGAAACATTTGATGGCCAAAAAAAGAGAATCAAAGCTTATGTATATGGGGGTGGGGGTTGCAGTGTGGGTAGAGGAACAATAATCAAGTCGTATCATTCTGGTACAGTGTCTCAGTGTTGAATGCTCTTTTACTCAGGTGAACACACAGCATTCAAGAAACCATCTGTGAAGGAGAAAAAGACCCCTTACCAGACACCAAGCAGAGCTGCACCCTCATTTAAGTCTTCCCAGTCTTCATAACATTTGTAAAAAATTCTTGTTCTTTATGTATTACTCAGTCACAGACACTGTTTTAGAAGCAGAAATGCACTATAACACCACTGTTGCATTTTTACTTTATCAGGATATACATTTGGGGCACATATGTATATATTGAGATATATATGTATATATTTGGGGGTATGTCATTTTAATACATGTTAATATATATAATTAGTTTTGTACCTTTATTTTTCACTTCTGGTTTGTTTATTCAGACTACACAGAACTTTATCAAAATGAAGTGGATTGAACAGTGTGCCTTCTTATTGTATTCTATTCATTTATTTATTTATTTGGTACTGGGAATTAAATTCAGGATTTTGTACTTGCCAAGACAGCATAGCATCGATCAACTACATCCTTCACTCTTATTCTATTTTCTTAAATAACTTACTTATTATTGATAATATTTCCTCCTTAAAATGTTTCAAAGGTGTCATCACTGAAACAATCTAGGTTTGTATTTTTTGTTATGCATTTTTATAATAAAGCAATCCATTTTGTTCATCTGAGAAATTAAGATTTTGTGAGATGTGTTTTCTTTTCTTTTTTTAAAGGGCTTTTTAAAAATCTTTATTGGTACATTAAATATACACATCATGATTGCACTCCATGATGGGGATTTGTACCAGTATAAGACACAACTTAATGCTCATTTTTTCCCATAGCCCCACCCACCCTACCACCCCCCCATATATATAAAATTTGTTTCCTTACTTTTTTTGTTACAATCTCAACATTTTAAAGGTTTTTTGAGAAAGGGTCTCGCTTTGTGGTTCAGGCTGGCCCTGAGCTCAGCCTCCAACTCCCATCACAACAATCCTCCTGCCTCTGTCTCCCGAGTGCTGGGATGACAGGCGTGAGCCACCACGCCCGGCACTGTGGTATGTGGTACTGGTTGCTGCTGGGGTGAGTCTCCACGCCCAGTATGGTATGTGGTTACCGGGGATCGAACCTGGGTCCTTGTGCTTGCAAGACAGGCGCCGGAACCACTGAGCTATATCCCCGCCCCGTGAGATGTGTTTTCTATAGTTTTTATACTTATCAATGTTATTGAATTTTATGAAATAAAATGATTCATATTATTTTATAATTTTAATGACTAAAACATCTTCAGTGATAAACTTTCATTCCTAGAACTATTTATTTTCTTACTCTTCTTTTCACGGTTATGTTGTACAGAGTTAATTAATTTTGTTCATCTTTTCCAGGATTCACCTTTGGGATTTGTTAAATTTTCATGGTTTTTTTTTTTGTTTTAAATTTTATTGATTTCTTTTTATGTTTACTCTTATTGTCCTATTTTTTTCTTTTTCCTAGATTGTTAATGTGTAATTCTTAGGTAACTTAAAAATTAGTCATTCAAGAGCCGGGGAGTTACCTCAGTGGTTCCGGCGCCTGTCTTCCAAGCTCAGGACCCGGGTTCGATCCCTGGTGACCACATACTATACTGGGCGTGGAGACTCA
>PVIR01028906.1:0-21550 GCA_004026965.1 Petromus typicus | reverse complement strand
AGGGCCGGGGAGTTAGCTCAGTGGTTCCGGCGCCTGTCCTGCAAGCGCAAGGGCCCGGGTTCGATTCCCCGGTAACCACATAACAATACTGGGTGTGGAGACCCACACCCAGCAGCAACCAGTACCACATACCACAGTGCCGGGCGTGGTGGCTCACGCCTGTAATCCCAGCACTCGGGAGGCAGAGGCAGGAGGATTGCTGTGATGAGTTTGAGGCTGAGCTCAGGGCCAGCTTGAACCACAAAGCGAGACCCTGTCTCAAAAAACCTAAAAAAAAAAAAAAATAGTTCAACTGTTACTGAGAAAGTAAATCTTTATTCAAGTTCTCTTGACCAGGTATTGTGGGGTATGAACAGAAATAATGTGGATCACGGTCATTTTCATTGAGTAACTGACAATGTTTAGGTTCTTCAGGTACGTTCCTCGGTGGAGAGAGTGACTCAATCCCCCCGTCCATGGCTGCCCATTTCTGTCCTCATTTTTCCTCCACTAACGCTTAGGCCTTTGATGTCTGTCCAAGGTGTGGTGTCAGGCCCTAGCCAACCTTTACATTAAGGGAAGATAAGAATCTTTTCTAAGACAACATAACTCATAGGTTGTCCAAGCCGGACTTCAAGAAGACCTTCCCGTTATTCTTTTCATGGGGAAGTCGGCCAACGAATGCATGGTTAAACTGTGGGGCAAAGTATACAGGTTCTATGAGAAATGAAGGGTTGAACAAGAAGAAATTTATATGAGTGAAGCATGTGGGTCTAGCTGTCATCTTTTCCCTTTCCGCAAGAGAACCTAACCATGAGACAGCTCAAACTGTCCCATGGCCCAAACTGTTTTCTTCTACCTTTTTCATTTACCCTGATATTCTAAATAAAATCAGAGAGTTCTTGGTTTCGAGGGGTCTCCATGACGCTAGGAGCTCTTGGTTGATAGAGCCTCTATGGGCCTCTCAGTCACCAAGGACTCATTCATCTTTTATATCCCCGTGGTCACACACTGCAACATTCTTTCCCTTGTCTCCATTCCCAAATTTATCTTAATATTTTCTGTCTTCTCATCTCCATCCTACCATTCTACACAGGCCAACATGATCTCTTGACTAGACTATGGTAACAGCTTCAAACCAGCACCTTTTCCTTCAGCCATGTTTCATTACAGTAAATTATCCTGTAGAATGATCTGCCTAAAACACAGCCATCATCTTTTGTCAAATCCCCCAGGGACTTTTTAGATCTACTTAGAATAAAGCCCAAGTTCCCAGCTTTGCCTAATGCCCACAGTTGATCTGACACTGCTCCCTCTCCAGCCTCAGTCTCACCACTCTCTCCACACTGCCTCTGCTCTCTCAACTCCAAACGCATTTTCTTCCATCTTTCAAACGTGCTGAGCCAACTTCTTCCCCAGACCCTTTGCGCTCCATCTGGTTTGTTCCTTCTTTTGCTCAATGACTCCAATCTTCTTTCATCAAAAACTCCATGACATGCATCACCACCAACTTAATCTCTTTCTATTATCAATATTTTACCTCATTATCCTTATAACTAAGCTAAATGTCCTTGCTTATGTACTTGTTTATTGTCATCAACTTCACTAGAATATAAGCTCCATGAAAACTGACAGTTGGCCTGTTCTTCCCCCAGAGTATTCTAAGAAACTAGTAGAAGCCCAAGACTGTGGAAGATGTACAAACATTTGTCGATAGGTAGATAGATGAACATATGGATATAAAAACGGTACGACTCTGACTCAGGTCTGTCTAAGCTTCAGGATAAACATAATCTATGAGTATATTTTTAAACCAAGAGCCAGTAACTCCATTCTTGGTTGTGTGATGTCACCTTGCCAATTGCATTCTGTAAAATGGAATTAGCATGAAGTACTATGAAGATGAATTAGAAAACCAGTATGTCATCAGTTCATACTAGCCAAGATATGGAAGCCACCTAGGTGGCAGCTGACAGATGAATGGATTTATATACAATGATGAGTTATTCAACCACAAAAAAGAATGAAATTATGTTATTTGCAAGAAAATCGGCGGAATAAGAGGTCATCATGTTAAGCAAAATAAACAAGACTCAAAAAGACAAGTTTCAGGGCCGGGGAGTTAGCTCAGTGGTTCCAGCGCCTGTCTTGCAAGCGCAAGGACCCGGGTTCGATTCCCCGGTAACCACATAACAATATGGGGTGTGGAGACTCACGCCCAGCAGCAACCAGTACCACATACCACAGTGCCGGGCGTGGTGGCTCACGCCTGTAATCCCAGCACTCGGGAGGCAGAGGCAGGAGGATTGTGATGTGAGTTGGAGGCTGAGCTCAGGGCCAGCCTGAACCACAAAGCGAGACCCTGTCTCAAAAAAAAAAAAAAAAAAAAAAAGACAAGTTTCATAAGTTTTTCCAAATTTGTGAAATCTAACAAAGAGAGCACGAAAGTAGGCAAGAAGAAGAAAATAGGAAGAGGGAGTGAGAGGATAATAGAAGGATGGATATGATCAAAAATACGATATACAGGTATGAAAATACCACTTTGAGACTCTAGGTTGTGTAAAACTAATAGGCACTAGTAAAAATACACATAAAAAAGGAAAATGAATGGGTCACAGGGGAAAATTCCAAAGAGAAAACAAAAAGCACCATAACATGGATCAGATATTATAATTTATTAGGTGCATGTACCATGAGTCTCTGGCCAGGGCTGAGGACGTAGCTCAGTGGTTCTGCATCTGCCTGAGTTTCTGCTCAGCTGCAATCCTCAATGAACTTGGGCTGAAATAGGAAGGACTTTCTAACCTTTACTGTTTAATGAAAAAAATACTGAAGAAAGATGATGAATGTTAGAGCAATCGCAGTAGAAGATATATCACCTTCCATTGTTTTCTGCAGATCTGTAGCTATTTCAGAGACAGAGACTTGGTTGCAAGGTAAATTTCATTTGTTTTGGATAAAGAACAATGTGACATTTTTGACAATGTACTGTAAAATATGCCACATTTTTTAAACAAAGTGAGATATAATAAAAATGAAATATAAGTTTGCAAGGTAAAGCTAAGATTAGAAAAGAGCTCATCATTCTTTTCAGGCTGCCCATAACACTTCACACTGTTTCATGCAAATAAAAAAAATAATGACAAATATAATTAAATAATATTATAGTGTGGCTTATTTAATATCTGTCCTCCACCAAGCTCTACACTCCTGAAGGCAGAGACTTTGTCTGTCTGTGACTACAGATACTGGAAGACATAAAGTAAGTGCTCAGATACTTGCTGAGTGATTGGAATGATCAGGTATAAAATAAGTCTTTCTGGGCTTTTACAGAGAGAAGTGATGAGCTGTAAAATAGATGATCTTCAAAGTCATTATGTAATTCACTTTAGCACCCACAGAATGACACTCTCCTGGGGTGGGACACAAAGGATCTTACTCCCGTGTTTCTATTTAACCCAGCAATTAATGGAGAGGGACTAAGCCCCATGTCAGGTTACAGGCCTGGAGAAGTCCTGGACGGCCGCAGCCAAGGAGCCCCAGGCCAGCTTTAGAGCTGAGGAGAAGCCAGACCAGCCCTTTGCAGCACAGCAGCACAAATGGGGAGGTCCTCGTCCCATCGCTGCCCTCCAATCTGGAGAACTCAAGCTGCCCATCCTCCTCCGAACGTCAGTGTCTCTACCTCGGAGACGAGCGAGGTAGATGAGACGCACTAGCCCCTCTGCACAGTTAGTGACCTACTTGTATCTCAAACAAGCAACACAACACAGACGCAAATCCGGCTTCAGCAGAGCCTCATAGGCCTTGCCTGTCACGCCAGGACCCAGCAACAAGCTCGTCTGGATACTGTCAGCACCAAGCAGAGTCACCAAGTCCAAAGGGAAGAGCAGCTCAGGTCCCTGGTCCGCTACCGTAACGGTCACATAGAGCGTCTGTGGTCCCCACAACCCCCTTCACGCTTGCACGGTCAAGAGCACAGCTTCAGTTTCTCCATCTGGTAATAAACGTGGACCCTCCACCACACTGCCCTCACCTCTGCCCGTGCCCACAGTGTACTGGGCACTCACACCCGCCAGCACTGGGACTACCTGCTGACCCAACGGGCCGCAGCTCCCTCCTCTTCTGCAGCACAGGCAGCCCTAAAAGTGTCTCTCGTTTGTTTCCAGCTCCCCGAGAACTGCAGAAGCCAGAGCTCATGGCGCCTCTGACATAAATCAAAGGTAGATGAGCTCCCTTCACCGGCTCGGCCCGTAAATCAGCGCGGCTTCCGGAACGCGACGGACTCGGATTCCAAATGTGTTCTCCTTCCTACCTCTCCCTGGTGAAAGACGACTTCTCATACCAGAGTCTGGAGAAGAAAAGAAATCTGAGCGATGTCACAGTCCAGCCTCCTTCATTTTCAGCTGGAAAAACGAGGGCCCAGAGAGGAAATGAGAAGGCTTTGCTAAGAAATGCAGGCTCCAGACAAGGACCAGAAATCCCCACGTCCTGCCCAACGCAGTGTGCACGAGACACACCGGGGAGAGTCTGTCCCTGAAACAGACCATAAGAACAAGTATGGTCTGTAGAACTATAAAATCCCAACAATTTTTAAACTTACCAGAAATTAATCTGCTTTTTATGATCACTCTGGGCCTGAAATCCTAAACTATGATGGGTCAAAAAGCGTTCCCCACCCTGTCCATCACTTGCCAGTGCTAAAAAAAAAAAAAAAAAAAAAAAAAACTCTCCTTACCAAAAATATCTGCAGTTGGTTTAAGTTGCAAATAACTGCTGAAGCAATTGTCGGATGTTAATACTACATAAATAAGTCTGTAACTCGTGGGCTCGGCTCCACATGCTAATTTCAAGTGTAAATTAGTGACAGTTTGAAATCATCTGAGTTCACTTCAGGCACGGCTCCTGTCTCTGGTGGGTTGCACACATTACTATGTTTAAGCAATAAAAACAATATAAACAATCACTGTAACAACACAATGATTACAAAGGAGGGAAGACTGAACTTGAGATCGTTTACTTGTCATTTCACTTGAGTTTTTAATTAAAAACAGTGACAGAGTAAAAGTATAATGACAGATAAATGAAAAGCTTAGTTCAGATGTGAAATATTACAGAGTTTAAATAGCTTTAATAGTCACATGTATTCTTTTTCTTTCGTTGTCTTAAAACTAAAGAGTGCATCAAGAAAATAATGATTATATCTGATCACAGTATAATTCCTAATGAGAATAATTCTGCTCTCTAAGCGGGTAATGTTAATTGATCACACGTGAGCTATGCCAGGTACACACTTGGTCTTACAAGGTAATGAGTAACAGGCGCCGAGTGCAGGGGGAAGGAATGCTTCTTTCCAGTCACGATAATTCCTTCTCTTTAGAGCTCCCTTCTGTTGGGGACAACCAACACTGGGACAACAAAGGCCAGCCATCCCTCTCCACGGCTGAGGCTGAGCCGGGAGGGAAGAGCACACCAGACTCAGGAAGCTGAGGTGCTAGTTGGCTTGGCCTTGTCCCAAGATGTCCTGGATGCTTCCCCCTAGTTCCTCAGAAAACCAGGAAGCAAGTTCCCCTGCTGAGATGAGTTGCTGCTCCTTCTCCAGTTACTGCCTGGCCCCTGGGGCTCTCCCTGAACATCTTTTCCTGCTGAGACTATAAATAAACACACTAAGGGTCCTCTCCTCCCAGCAGGGGAAAGGGCTCCCCTGGCTTAGCTTTCTGTCTTTTGTCTAGTCTTCATCCTCCGAGAGCTCGCGCTCTCTCTCTCTTCCCCTCCCCCCCCCCCCAGGTCTCTAGGCCATGCGGGATGAGGCTCTCTTCATTATTATAACCCAGGCTTCTGACCCCAGGAGTGGCTTCTCTGGATCACATCTGATTTACATCCAGAAAGGTACAGACATTTCTCTCTTCCTTGTTAAGAACTGAGGTGTGCAGAGGTGTTTGCTTGCCCAGGATGGGAAGTGAGGCTTTGCTCTGTGCTCCACGCAGCCTGGGCTGATAAAAGGCGCATTCCGATCTCCATCTGAGTCACGGCTTTGCCTTATTTCTCCACTGTTCCAGATCTTGAGCCAAACAGTTGCCATTTATTGGACCTAGCAATCGTGATGATGGCAACAGTACTAACAATTACAATAATGTTTTAAAAACTACGACGGTTTGAATACTAATCGGGCCAACCTTTAGGATGAATTTAAATGCATTACCTTATTGCATCTTCCTGGCACACTTATCAGACAGGTTCTATTACTGTCCCTACATCCCAGAAGAGTGAGATTCAGCAATTAATAATCAAGTCCCCTATCAGATATCTAGAAAATAGTGGCAGATCCCCTATGGAGTCCAAACATGTAACTATAACAATCACACTAATTTTCTTACAGGTGGGAGAGAATTCCTCTACTGACCCTACTTACTACATTAAAACTTAGACCTGATACACTGTTCCCAGTATTAACTGGGCCTCCAGGTGCTGAGGATGAGACAGTGGCTGGTGTCTCTCACCTCTCTGGAGCATGAGGTCCAAGAGATTTAATTAGGAGACAGGTTCCACGTCAGAAACACAGAGCACTGACTTTGGGGCATCTCTTCCAGCCACTGCATCTTGAGGTCTTGCCTTCCAACTCTGGCTCCTCTCTGCCCCAAGAGTGCCAGTCCCAGCATCTCCAGACTGAGAGGGGCCAGAGCAGCCAGCACAAGGTGACAGAGTCAAGTCATGCTGAGCCCTCTTGGCAGGGCCAGATACCACTTTACTGGGGTAATTTCAGGAGCCCTGGAATACCCCAAACTGCTCTGTAGTCAAACTATGCCCTCCATCCGGTCCCCAACTGGCTTGTCATGGAGCCTGATTCCTCATTTTTGAGAGCATCTCTGACTTAAAGCATCTTCCCCTTTGCAGAAGGAATATGTTCAAGGACAACCTAAGCTTTAGTTCCTTCTTGTACAGTGGGGGTACACCCACTTAAAAAGAGTAGATTTGAGATCGGAGAGACATACTAAATGTAGCAAACTCGTCGGAGTTCCTAGCACCAAATACACATTCAATTCCTTTTAGCAGTTACTCTATCACTACTACCAAACTGGGATGTGTTTATTTGAATGATTTCTTTGTTCCAAGACTGAGGAATGGAGCCTAGAACTAATCCCAAGGATTAGTCAGTGTGTAGTCAGCTTTCTCATAGCAAGGCACAATACTGGACACATACAACTTTATTATAGGAGGTGGAGTTTAATTGGGCTCATGTTTTAAGGGGAGTCAGTCCATGGTTACCTGGCTCCAAAGCAGAAACAATATGGTGGAAGGGTGTGATGGAGCACAGCTGCCTAGTTCACGACAGCCAGAAAGCAGAGCAGGAAAGCAATGCCAGAGGGGAAGGAGAAGGGACTAGATGTTGACCCAAAGGCCAGGACTCCATGATCCACCAACAAGTGTGCTCCACCAATCCCCGGGGCAGCTCCCAGGCCAATCAAGTGGGCATAATCAGGATTAACCATCACACCCCGAAGTCAGGAAACTCAGCTTCTGACCTTCGCTTTGGCAGGACCAATGCAAACTCCATAAGGCATCACCAGTCTCTGGTCTAAGAGTATCTGCCGACTCTGACATTAGGTCAGCGGGGGAAGAGCCTGCTACAGAGTCCACTTCAATGAGGATGATCACCTAGTCCACCAGAGCCACTTTCCCCTCCTACATCTATGGCAGGAATCAAGCACCTGTCATGAGGAGCCCACAAACACTTCTCAACACCATGCCCCCAGAAGTTCTAACCGCCCAGTCAGAGCGGTTGTGCATCAGGCAGTGTTTTCTTTAGCATCTGAGCCGGGGCAGGCAAGCAATGGCACAGATACACTGCCAGCCTGTGAGTTCCCACCAGCACCCGTCTCTGCTTCTAGGGCTTTAATGAGAAGCCTGCCAATCACCTTGGCATCTTATTAAAGCGCAGATTCTCCTTTTTAGCAGGTCCTGGTTAGGCTCAAGGTGCTGCATCTTTACTGAGCACGCAGGTGTCGGTCAGGAGCCTGCAAAGAAGTCAACCCCAAGAGGATATGAGGAAGACACCCCAGCTCAAAGTGTCCTAGCCTGACACTGCAGCTCACTCCCAAGGCACCGACACTGGCAACATGCTGAATTCCCTTCAGCACACAGCACTGGAAGGGATGGCAGGAAGGGCTCCTGGGCCAGCGGTCTTCTTCCAGTCCAGTCTCGCTCCCAGAAACACACACAACATTCGGAGAACTTCTGAGTGCCCTTCGAGGCACTGGTGGAGTCCACAGGCACATAACCCTGAGGCCTGCAGACCCGAGTCCTTCCCACCTCTGCAGCGCCATCTGTGTGATCCTGATCAGACACCACTCTGGTTCTTCTGCCTCCACCGTCAGAGCTCCTTCCTGGATCCAACCAGCCTAAAGGCTCTCATAGACACCATGGGGAGACCCGGCCCCATGTGCACCTTCTTCTCTCCTCTCAGAGGTGTCCGGGGAGCTGTGTTTTTTCCTCCTCTGCTTATTCATTTTCTTAACACAAAGCAAGCTGAGCACCTTCTCACCCTGGAGCCTGAAGCAATACTTAGCAATTAAAAGATACTTAGGAACTACAACAGACCTTGCAGACCACAGCAGCATTTCAATGACCCTGAGGTGAATCCTTGGGAGGAAAACAGTGAAAAGCATTCCCTCCTCTATCTGGAAAGCACCCTCAGCTGCTGGCACCCTCTTCGCCTGGAGGAGAAAGTTACAGATGCTGAGTCACACTGGCTGCAGCAGACAGGGCCCCGGGGAGTCCCAGTCCAGCTCGGGCGGCCCGACTCCTATGCCGATTCTCAGCTTTCTCATGTCTTGCACAGGAACAACAGGACACCAAACACAGACTCAACAGCGTTCTCAGTGGATGTCAGGCACTATTTGTGTGTTATTTAATCCCCCCCTGGAGCCTTCAAATGAATGCACCACTAGATCCAATTTACAAGCGAAAAAAACCCCAACTGGACGTGTTTAGGCCCCGAATGACTCAATGCTGACTTCACACCCCTGCTCACGTCCTGTCTGAGTCACCGTCAGACCCTGCTCTATACTCTCCATGGAATTTCTGAGAGATTCAGTAAGAAGACAGAAGTGAATGCCATTTGTATTCCTGAGTCTTGTGTCCGTAGGAAGCAGTGGATGCCCAGGGATAGGCATGTGGCACCAGAGGGGACTGCAGAGTGGAACTAGGCATCTCGAGTGTACTCCTTCGTGCCTGCAATATACTTTACCACCCTCAGACACCGGTCACTCAAGCAGGCCATGTTTTACCTGTCTGATTAACCCTGGAATTGCCTGGGTCCTTAGGGGCTGATCTTACTCTTTTCTTTGTTTGGTGATGGTGGTTCTGGGGATTGACCCTGTATCACCAGCTATTGTTTAAATTTCTCACTTTGTGACAGGGTCTTGCTAAGTAACGCAGGGTAGACTTAAACTCATGATCCTACTGCCTCAGCCTCACAGTCACCCCACTTTTTTACCTGTGGTTTTACTTGTTCTTTTTACAACTGGATAGTAAGAGGCAGAGACGAACAAGGAATTGGTTTCCCCCTTTGCCTTGTTATCCAAGTCTCCTCTCTCCCAGTCTCCTGTTACAGTTACGAATTAGGGCAGCCTCTTGCCGTGGCTACACGATCTTCTGCTCCCCTTATGCCGCCCAGCCAGCTTCAGCTTCAGAAAATAAATGAATAAATAAACTGCTCCATTAAAGCAGACAAGACACAGGCATGGGGAAAGGGGGAGTTGTCTGAAAGCCAAGACAACCAGGACTATAGCAAAAGAAGTACAAAGGCCTAAGTAAGGGAGGGGAGAGAAGTGATTTTATTGTAACTGGACATTAAAAATAATTGATAAAAGCAGAATGAGTGGCAGACATGTGAATCTGAGGACGAGGAGGCCTGCACGCTTCGCAGGCTCCGCAGCGCCAGGCCCCTACCGCAACTCTCCCTTCCCTAGCGAACATCAGAATCACGCTCACTAGCAATCCGAAGCCCCTGTATGTCCTGTGCAAAGGACTTAGATTTCAGAGTCACCACGGACTATCTGAGAACTGAAGTTATTTAGAAATCATTTTGTGCTCCTTTGGGCTACTGAGCCAACGGAGCAGGGTGTTTTCTATCAGGCCTCTCCAGGATCTGACACTGCCTCAATCCGGAGACTAGAAAGTCTACCAAACGGCCCAGCCTCAGCCTTCAGGCCTCAAAAGGGGAGTAACGCGCTTATCCACCTCCTTCACTCCAGAGAGAGGCAGCTGATATGGGATGAGGATATTAAGCACATAACACACACTCCATGACTCAGCTAAATCTTTATTTCTTATAAATAAAGATTATTTACTTAGAAATAAACAATTACTCTACAGCACAGCCTGACCGAGCAGAGAACAGGGAGCTCTAGACTTAGTCAGTGCATCATCACTCTTTCCAAAATTAAACCTAGCTCTATCTGATACTGCGGTCTACAGATTTGTATCCATTCCCAAATGCAGATGTTGAATACTGACCCCCAAAGTGATAGTCTTAAGAGATGGGTATGGAGAGGTGGTTGGGTCTGAAGGCTGACACAAGAATCCTTGGACAAAAGGGACCTCATCTCCTCCACTACATGAGGTCAGAGAATAGATGGCCAAGTAGAAAGATAATATAATGCACCAGCGAGTGCCTTAATCTTGGATTTCCTAGAACCATGAAAAAATATCTTGTTTATTTTATTATACCTTCCCAAACGAATTGAGACACCCAGACTACTCCAAGACGTCCCTTCCTCTCTTTCTTGCTTTCACTACAAAATGAGAAAATTCTTGAACTGGAGACTGGATAAAAAAGTTGTGGTTCTTCTACAGAATGGAGTATTACTCTGCCATAAAAAATGACAAGTTTGAATCATTTATACTTAAATGGACAAACCTTGAGGACATCCTCATAAGTGAAATAAAGTAGGTCACAGATGTGTAAATATCACATCTTTTCTCTGGTATGAGAAAATAAAAATGTAAATGAGTTCTAGAATGTACGTTATATATTGTGAAATAGAAAATACCCAAAGTGAGGCCGGGGATTTAGCTCGGTGGTTCTGGCACCTGTCTTGGCAAGCACAAGGGCCTGGGTTCAATCCCCAGTAACCACATAACAATACTGGGTGTGGAGACTCACCCCAGCAACAACCAGTACCACATTCCACAGTGCTGGGCGTGGTGGCTCACGCCTGTAATCCCGGCACTCGGGAGGCAGAGGCAGGAGGATTGCTGTGATGTGAGTTGGAGGCTAAGCACAGAGCTAGCCTGAACTACAAAGTGAGACCCTGTCTCAAAAAAAAAAAAATACTCAAAGCGAAATGGGGTGAAGGCATAAAAATAACAAGATTATAACAAAAAAGAAAGGAAACAAAGTTTATGTATATGGGGGTGGGGGTGGTAGGGTGGGTAGGGCTGTGGGAAAAAATGAGAATTAAGTTGTCATATACTGGTACAAATTCTCATTGTTGAGTGCTATCATGATGTGTATATGTAATGCACCAACAAAGGTTTTTTTAAAAAAAGAAAGAAAATTCTGTCTCAGCTTCTTTCCAGCCTGATGAAGACGGCACAGAAAAACTGAAACATCAGAACACAAGTCTGTCACATGCTGGCCTTTGCCTCCTTAGAAAACGATTACTGTGCCTTAATAATGGAGAAAAGGATCACCCGAGTCTCCATTGAAGATTCATGCCCTTAAATCTTCCCACCTGCTTTAGAATGTGGAAGGGGTGCCGATTGGACCCCGTCAACTTTGATACTCCTGGGATCAAAACTTCCCAAGAGGTAGTTGGCCAGCTCCTAATGACTGCGGGGTGTGCACACACACGCATGTCTGGCAAGAGAAGGAATCTTGAAAATCCAATTGTACTAATGTTTGACTCCCCAGAAAGTACAATAGTAAATAAATTCATTATCTCTTATAAAATAAGTACACAGAATCAGCAGGGCTAAATTTTCAACCTGCCTCAGTGATTTAAAATTTTGTAAAAAAAACAAAAAAGAACAATATCACATAAGGAGTACTATAAGCTATTTTTTGCATTTGTTTGGATTTAGATCCTCCTGCCTCAGCCTTCCTAGTACTGGGATTACAACTGTGTGCTACTACACAGCTCTGCTGTATGTTTCTTCCTGACCTGATCAATTAACCACATAGACTCCCTCAAATTGTGCATTTGTGCTGTTTCTACTTTTTGCTATTATTAGCAGTCCTGTTGCAAACATTATTTTACATTTATTTCTACTGTTTTGTACATAAGTATTCTGGCTATTATGGGCTCTTTACTCTCACATATACATTTTTCAATTATTTTAATCGAGTTCTGCTGAAAAATAAAACTCATTGGAATTGTCATTGTTAATCTTTTGAATCTATAGAACAATCAGGGAAATTAGACTCTATGATATTAAGAATTCTTAGGCCGGGGACTTAGTGCAGCGGTTCTGGTGTCTGCTTGGCAAGTGCAAGGTCCCAAGTTTGATCTCCAGGAGCCACATACCACTATTCCAGGCATGATGACTCACGCTTGTAATCCCAGCTCTCAGGAGCCAGAGGCAGGAGGACTGCTGTGAGTTCAAGGCTGGATTGGGCTACATAGTGAACTCTGGGCCAGTGGGAACTACAAAGCAAGACCCTGTCTAAAAAAAAAAAAAAAATTCTTACTCCATGAACATAGTATCTCTCTTCCTTTATTCGATTTTTTAAAATCTCTTTCAAGAGTTCTATATTTTTTCTTTAGCTGCCTCATACATGTTGCCTTGGAATTTTTTCTATGTTCTTAACATTCTCTCTATATAATCCTCACCTATCAGGCTTTGTATTTTGTTTATTTTTTTCAGCTCAATGCATTCCAATGATTATGACACTTTTTATACAAAGCTTCCCTTGCCTACACTCAGCAGAGGAAAGTTTTTAATCTTTAGGATTAGTAGGGAATTTAAGAATGAGATTATCTCAGATACTAGATTTTATTTTTATGATTCTGACTCTAATCCTGGTTCTGCCCTTATTGGCTCTGTGGTCCTGAGTTAATATCCTGCCTTGTTGAGGCTTAAAATTATGTGTAGTTGTATGCCTCAAAATACTGCTACAACATCTGTCCTGTACAGTTATTTCCCATTGAGAAGTGGCATCTAATCTTTTATGCCCTAAATCTAGACTAGCCTGTGATTTCTTTGACAAACAGAAATGGTAAGGTGAAGGCTGCTTTCTAAGGACAAGCCATGTGGAACCTTGCAGCTACGTCTCTTCGAATACTCACTCTGGAAATCACCACCACATGAGAGCAGACCACTGGACTATGAGGAAGCCCAAGTCAATTGCACACAGAAGCCATGTTGTGGGAGGGGAAAGGGGGGAAGAGACAGACAAAAAGAGATAGCGAAAGAATGAGAGAGAGAGAGAGAGATTCCCAACCAATCCCCAAGTCTTCCAGTCAGACTCAATCAGGCAGAAGATACAAGGTTGAGAAAGACTCTCCCATCAGATGATATGTAAATGCAATTCATGAAACATCAAGAAAGGACTGCTGAGAAATGAATTCAGTAACGTTGCAGAATATGAAATCAACATTAATCATCCATTGCTCTACTTGATATCAATAATGGACTCTGGGGCGAGGGACTTGGCTCAGTGGTTCTGGCACCTGCCTTGCAAGTGCAAGGGCCTGGGTTCGATCCCTGGTAACCACATACAACAATGCCGGGCGTGGAGACACATTCACCAGCAACCAGAACTACATGCCACAGTGCTAAACGTGGTAGCTCACACCTATAATCCTAGCACTCGGGAAGCAGAGGCCGGAGGATTGCTGTGAGTTCAAGGCTGAGCTCAGGGCCAGCCTGAACTACAAAAAGTAAAATCTTGTATCAAAAAAAAAAAAGGACTCTGAATGATCCAGGAAAGGAATCCCATTCAAAATATCTTCAAATATAATAAAATACTTAGGGATCACTCTAAACAATCTAATCAAAGTTCTCTACAATGAAAATGTTAGAACACTTAAGAGAGAAATTTAAAAGACACTGGAAGATAAAAATCCCTCCTGTGTTCAATGGATGGCAAGTTAATGTTTTCACAATGATTGTATTATCAAAGCAATCTACAGATCCAGTACCAGCCTCATCAAAATATCAATGAAATTCTTCACAAAACTAGAAAAAAAAATAATCCTAAAATCCATATGGAAACACAAAAGACACAAATACCAATGGAACAGGATAAAGGACAAAGAAATACCCACAAATTACAGCCTTCTGATTCTGGACAAAAGAATCAAAACTACACTTCAAGAAAAGACAGTCTTTTTAGTAAATGGTGCTAAGGAAACTGGATATCTACTTGTAGAAGATAGAAACTAAATCCCTCTCTCTCACCCTATATAAAAATCAATTCAAAATGGGTCAAAGACCTAGTATAAGACGTGAAATTTTGAAACTACTAAAAGAAAACACGGGAGAAACACTTACAGGTATAGGCGCAGGCAAAGACTTCTGGGATAGGCCTCTAACAGCGCAGGAAACAAAAGTGAGAATCGGGCCGGAGATTTAGCTCAGTGGTTCCAGCGCCTGTCTTGCAAGCGCAAGGACCCGGGTTCGATCCCTGGTAACCACATACCATACTGGGTGTGGAGACTCATGCTCAGCAGCAACCAGTACCACATGCCACAGAGCCGGGCGTGGGGGCTCACACCTGTCATCCCAGCACTCGAGAGGCAGAGGCAGGAGGATTGCTGTGATGTGAGTTGGAGGCTGAGCTCAGGGCCAGCCTGAACCACAAAGCGAGACCCTGTCTCAAAAAAAAAATACCTAAAAAAAAAGACTACAGGGAGATTCCATCTCACAATCACAATGACAGTGACAAAGCAGTGGATATTAGTGAGCAGTGTATGTAGAGGGAAAGGACCCTCTAAACCGCTAGTGAGAATATAGAAATTAACACAGTCACAATGGAAATCAGTTTCGAGGTTTTTCAAAAAATTAAAAACAGACATACCATTTGGACTACTCCTGGAAAAAAAATTTGGGCCAGTTAAAGTCAGCATACTTGATACCTGCTTACCTGTGTGTACTGCAGCGCAATACACAACAGCCAAGGTGGGAAGCGGCGCAGATGCCCATTAGAAGAAGGATAGAAAGCGTGAGACATATAGATATAATTCAGTCACAAGCACAAAACTGTCCCTTCAATAAGAAGATGGATAGCTCTGGGAACCACCATGCTGACTGCAATAAGCCAGCCACCCTAAGACAAAGACCACATGTTCTCCCTAGTATGTATAATCTGAAAAAGATGATTAGAAAGTAGGAGACTTTTATTGGACAAGAGGAAGGGAATAAGAAATAATGGGTATAAGGCAGATAAAAAGGGATGATATGAGCAAGATACATTATATAGAAGGAAACTCCCCCAAAACTCTGAACACAGGTGATGGGGAGAGGAAGAGGGAAAATGATTAAAGTATGTTATCTGCATGTACAAATTTGCCAAAATGCAGCCTATGATAAAAGTAAATACAAAAATAAAAAAGAACAATTAGGAAGAATCCAATCAATAGACAAAAACAGAAAAGATAATAAAGTATTCTTATAAGCCACTAAAAATCAGATCACTATGCACCAATCTGAAACAATAAGCAATTGATAACTGAAATTAAGGTTTTTCTCAGTCTGTGTTTGGAAGAATCAGAATTCCTGAGAAAAGACCTGTCAGAAAATAGATGCTTATTTGTAAGGCTTATTTGTATGATTTCCTGAACATCCTACTCAGCCAGGGAGGCTCTTTTCTTGTATTTCATAATGGAGACTGTTTTGGTTTGTATCTCAATGTCCCCTCAAAGCCTCATGCAGTCACAGGTGAGGATTTGTCAAGGTGGCTGGATCTAGGGTGTGTGATGCTGCGATCACGGACGGAGTGGGAGGGGTAAGGGTGTGAGTGTTGCCTACTCTCAGCGTACAGAGCCTGGACAAGACCTAAGGGACAGAGAGAGGTCCACTGCTTGGCTTGTAGCTCCCTGTCTTCTGCCCACCATGAACTGTTTCTCCTCTGCAGTGCCCCTCTGCCATGCCAACCCATCGTAGAGCCAGCCCTTTACAGACTGAAACCTCTCCAAACATTAAGCTCAATGATCATTTCCTCTTTTAACTTTGGATGTTGAGTATTTTGTCTCAGCAATGAGAAAAGTAACTATGACAGAGACCTTAAACAATCCCTTTGAAAAAAACATAAAGAAAACAAAACAAATACGAAGAGAAGGAAGAGGAAGATACGTCTCTGGCCTCTAAAATGAACATAATACTTAATACATTTCCTTCTACCATCATCTTACTATGGTATCACTAATTATCAAATAAGAAAAAGTACCTAAAACAAAGCCCACTAAAACAAACTCCAGCGGTAAATAGCAATAAGAATTAGGAGATTTTCTCTGACAGGGGGATGCTCAAGGACGGCACACATCTAATCATGAGACAGTCTACATATTAAGAAGGTAAATTCCTTTCCATCCATACAGCCAAAACCCTGCTAATCATCTTTGTATATTGAGCATTTTTGGTCTAGGTCATATAACTTACATATGAAGTAAGATCAATTTTCAATTTGGAGCACGACTATTTCTTTAGTATATTTCTGTATGGTCGAGCATATTTTTCATATAAATACCTTGAAGATGACTACTTTCCCTTCAATGTACTCCAAAATATATGCAGAATTACAAAGATGGTATTCTACCAAACACCAACTAAAAATTACCATGTTGGTCAAAGCACCATGCTAGATGCCCTTTCAACTCTAAGTGCCTATGGTCCAAGACCCTTCAGAGGACACTAACTTATTCAAAACTGCATCTACTCTAGAAGTCTGAGTCAGCTTTCCCGATTAATTTCAAGGTCTTGTTCCTGTCAATTTCTTCTACCCTAAAGTTTGTTCTGACAAATTCCCATGGTTTAAAGACCCAGATTCCTTTACAATAAAAATAATAATTATACTCACTGAACACCAATGACTGCTAGGCCTCATACAAAGTGCTAGAAACCGAGAACATCATTTTGCGACCTAGATATAATTTTTTAAAAATAAAATATGAGAAAACATTTATTTTAGCTGAGCTGCCCAAGTTGCTTTTTGCTCTTGGTCCTATCATTACAAAGAATGATGTTTCATTACTTAATGCTCTAAATGAAATGCCTGTGAAGATTCTGATTTTGGAAAAATGTCAAACTCATCCTGCCAAAAGCTAGCCACATGGAAGCATTATAATAAGAAGGGAGAAAAGTTTCCAGCTTATCCTTTCCCAAACGAAATTAATTATGTGAATTCTACTCTTTCTAAGTCTCTGGGCACTCATGCCTTTCCCCTGGGGAGTTAGTTATAAAATGAGTTGGCACTTTCTGTGCTGGGTACTGTGGGCAAAAATTCACAGCCCGAAGAGGGGTTAGAACACTGAAATATGACTTACTCCTCCTGCTCCAGCTCCAGGGACCCACTTCGTGCTGCCTAGCCTGGCTCCTCCTGTGCCAAGAATCATTGATATTCTTTGTGCCCGTCACTTAGTAGCCTTGACCACCCACCTTAGCTAGCTTGATTATTTTTACATGCTTGTACCACTGAGAGAAGCTGTTTAAAAATGCATAGGAAAGCTGTTAAAAATGTCAAATGGGCCTGAAATTTTACCTGGAAATTATAACTACTCTCTTTGTGTACTCTCTCAGGCATTGTTTTTCTATTCTCAACTAATAAAACACATTTTAGATTCATTAATTCAACAGACATCTTTTATCACCTATTTTATGTCCAAATTATAGGAGACTGGGGGAAGAATACATCAACGAATAGAATGCAGAAACCAAGTGTGTGAGAACCAAGTGGTTAAAAGTGATGATCGTTTACTCCCTGCCCCCATCCCAACTCCAAACATTGTGATGGTAACATCAGGAAGACGGAAGCCACATTTTATAAATTATTTTCCCAGAAACACATGGCTTATTGTAGATTTTAATAAAACACATTTTGTATGAACAGATGGACGCTGTGAAAATACACTGGAAAGAGAGGTATTCTGGTCAATAATATTGGAGAAGCTTCTTTGGAACAAGTGATAACTGAAGTAGACCTCGAAAAAAGATAGGAGGTAAAATTTGTGTAATGAAAGAAATAGTTCACAGTTTCTCGCTTCAATACCCAAATTATAAAAACCAATAAGCACGTAAATGTATCTACAGCCTATAACATAGAAGAAGGGTGAAACACCTCCTCCCAAAGGAACTCAGCCTGGACACTTCAGGGTGGTGAATTAACAGCCCAACAATTCTCAAGAATATCCTAAACCTGGAAAACAACTAACTGTGCAAGGATTATTCTTATTTTCCAACTTTTGATTTCAACCATATTGAAAGAATGGAAGTAAAGGAGTTCGGAAAGTGAGCGCAACTAAACAGACTTCTCTTTTCACAAGAAAAGGTTCAATGTTACATGAGCCAATGGGGAACAGTTTGGAGCATCTTCTACCATCTGCTCCCCATCAAGAGGGACAAACCAGACCTCAGAAAGAGCTTGGGTCATCTCAGTTTCTGGTGATCTGCAGTGATCCTATAACCAGACAAATATCTGCACTATCCAGTGCTAGGAAAATGTTGTATTTCTATTTTTAAATGTCCTATATTTATTGATTTGCAAAATAAATCTAAATTTAATCAACTCTCCTTGCGGTAGCGACCAATTTCTGTCACATCTTAGCCATTCACTTTAGAAATATTGGAACTACCAGTACTGAAGCAAAACAGATTATAGGTGGGATACTTCCTTGTTTAACACCAAGCAATCAGAAGAATGACTTTATCATGAAAAGTATAGGCAAAATGTTGAAAATGAAAGTACGTACGATGCGCACAAATGGGCTACAGCAAAACACTAAAAGAGAACAAGGTACTAGGCAAATGACATTCAGAGAACGCCAAGTGGAGAAAACATGTTCTGCGGAACAGGAAAATTCCCTAAAGAGCTTTCACATCAGAGCACTCCTCAATTTACAACGGAATTACGTCCAGTAAACTCATCACAAATGGAAGCTAGTGTTAGGCTGAAAATGTATATACTTCGAATTCTAACCTCCTAACCTAGTGAAGCTGCACTTGCGCCTCACCTACCTTAAATGTGCTCGAACACTTCCAATAGACTTCAGCTGGGCAAAGCCATCTATTACAAATCTGCATTATGACACATTATGGAAGATCCCAGGTAATTCATGGAATGTAGTAAACCCAGCATACCAGTTGTTTCCGCTCCTATTGTGTAACCATGACTGTTGCAGCTGCAGTCTGCCTCTGTGTCCTGCACCAGGAAAGGGTATGACTCTATCACCTCGCTCTGGCCTGCGAAAAACATCCAGATTTAAAATTCAAAGTACATCCTCTCCTGAATGTACATTGCTTTTTCACCATCATAAAGTTAAAAAAATCATTAAGTCAGACTCAGGGAACATCTATACTTAATTTACTAAGACTGAAAATGGGAACACAGAGGATAAATGATAAAAGAACAGAATGTGATTAAATTGATAATTGTGCAAGTAAGGAAAGAAATTAAGGGGTGAGATACCATTACTATAAAACTGACAGATTAAAAGAAAAGAACCTAGATAGACACAGCTATAAATGAATTATTGAATAAAAAAGGCTTAATATAAATGCAATTTTACAACAAACAAACAAACAAAAAAAGCAGAACAATTACAACATAATCAATATAGAGAACAAAATGATCTAATTTAAAAGGTATCCTCACTAAAAGCCATGCATGATTTTATATGCCTGGAGTCTCAACACTTGGAGGCTGAGTCAGGAGAATCACTGAGTGTGAGGCCAGCCTGGATGGCAGGCACAGTGAGATGAAGGTCTGCCTTGAGTGAGATCCTGTCTCAAAAACTAAAAACAAAACAAAACCTCAGGAAAAGTAAATTACTCTTCAAATGAAGCAAAAGCTAAAACTACCTACTAAAAACTATACCATACTAACAAATGCGAATGTATAAATATCAAAACCTCATATATTCATGAGTATTTTTACGTACTCATATAAACTCTTAGGTAACACATATTTTTCTTCTACAAGGCAAATGATCTAGTCTAATAATACTCAGTAAGATGAAGTGCCAAAAGATGACCAAGGGATACATACAAAGTTCTAACAGAAACAACATCTGACCAAAGGAGTCATATTGCACCGAATCATCTTCCAAGTATAAAGACAATTGTTTTGATATGAAAGAATTCAAACTACAAAACCTACAATGCCTTCTTAGAAAACAAAGTCTAATGTAAAACTGAATCAGACAGTGATGATGAATGGAGACTGGTCCAATAGGATTAAGGAGGCATCCAAAATCAGAAGCTATTACAGCAATAAACACACAGACGAGGGCTTGGAGAGCTCATACACCTGACTGACGGCTGGGGCTCGCTCAGCTTACAAGAATTACTCAGCTCTGCAGATTTTCCTTGACTTGGCCCTGATGGCTCTAAAGATGTCATTTGATCCATTCTTGCTAGCAAAGCTTTATTCCCTGCCATGAGTAGTGACACACGCTTCTAAGCCCAGAACTCCAAGAGGCTGAAGCCGGAGAACCTCATATAGGACTGACCCCAAAGTCACCCTGATGCTTCTCCATTCACATGATGCCTCCTGCCTGACTCAGCTTTACCTCCAGAACCTTCCTGAGTGTTACCAGAACAGTCTGACAGTACATCTCAAAAGCTTCACACATCTTCATGGCTTTTGAACCAATAAATTGTTTTCTAGGAATTCATATTTAAAAATCATTAGAAGGAGGAAAAATTGTATGTGCTTCTTACAACATTCATGAGAGCAAATTTTTACAAGCAATATAAATGCCCTCAAATAACCCAATAATTAAATTATTACATATAAAGGAAATATTAATATTTTGGAATTATCATATTAGAACATGAATACAACAGGATACATGAAAAACAAGGGTACAACAAATACATATATGACATTTTTGGTAGACTATGTACATGTGTGTATATATATATTCATGTGTGTGTGTATATATTATCCATTTGCTAAGATTAAAATATGAGAAAATATGCATTTAAAAATGCAAAGAAATAGTATGATCTCTGAGTTATGACTATAAAAATAATTTCTGGCTTTTTATATAACACTGATGAAAAATTAAAAGTATATAATAAATAAAAATGTAACAAATGTTACCTAAGATCTAATATTTCAACATATGATTTTAACCACATGTGAACATAACCTCAGCTATTTCTGTATAAATGATTTTTATATGCATTAGATAAATAACCAAATGCAATGATCATTATACATAGACCTACCATCAATATTAAATGTAAAAGATATGAAATTATCTATTAATAATAAAGTAATCAGATAGAAGCAATTACTGGAGTATAGCAAAGATATTTTACCCCCAAAAAAACATTCTCTCAAAGGTGAAAATCTGACAGATCATAAAGAAACAATGCTCTTTTTATTATCATGTTTTCATTTTGAATA